>JAHLJT010002406.1:62702435-62717435 GCA_031308135.1 Acheta domesticus
TTTACCATCGTTACACTAGTTGATTTTGGTCCCTAACCAGGTACCTCCCGTCAATTACTCTCGCGCATATTACAAGACTGATGTATATTCAAGTGCATAAGGTACGGTGTCGTATACATTCCTCTTTCTCATGAATGCTGTGCCTTAGAGTCAAATTGTAATTACTTTTTGAATTTGACGTTTTTATATCAAATCTTGCAAAACAAAATCTATTTGAAGTAAAAGTAGTACCGCCCCACGTTATTACGCGTCCTTTGATCTTGTAATCGAGCCGCAACGTCAATATTACAACTAAGGGAGCAAATAGTTTTTCTTTCGTTCTGTAAAGTACGGAAATTGTGTGCTGCGAACTCCTAACCTGTGAGGTAAAGAATGGATATGATCAATAATGTATAACTTACTCAACGTTGTTTACTTAATACTCTTCCCATTCAGCTCCTTTTATACATTCACTCTTACATACCCGCATGCAATTTTAAAATATCAATTACGGTTTAAGTGACAGAATATTTATTACCAGGTTTATTGACTCATTCTAGTGAATGCATAGATTAATTCACTATTTAGGCAAGAATGTTCACTGTATTTGTATTTCTAATTTAAATAAATAAATAAGCAACCATTCCAACTGCATTTGGAGTACGGGTCTCCATTGAAATTAGATTTGAAACTTTCCCTTGAAATGCAGAGGTATGACCAGGACCCAATGAGGAGTGGCTTTCTTCCGAACACCACAAAAGGGGAACTCTTTTCTTATTGGATTCCGCACGTCACTGTTGGAACGTGGAGCTGAGGAGCTGATGCAATTGCGCCCCTGAGCGTGAAAAAAGGTCCCAAGATCGACTCCGGGGGATTGGAAATCTTACGGCATATTTGAAGTTCTTTGTATGAGTCTCCGACATCATCCACTAAACGATTTATATTGACTTGAATACTTTTGCTAACGTGTCTCCGCTATTGCTGTCTCATAACGATGCCATATCTTTTCCAACAAATTGACGATTAAGTATTTAAATTGTAATAAACGTGATAAGAAGTTCGTATTGGGAAGGAGTGTTGTCAGCACCCCCTACCTGCGTACATTCAATGAATTGCCTACATTTTTAAGATATAATGATAACAACTAAAAGCATATTCCTTGATATGCCATGAAATAATAAAGTTAATGTCCAATCGTTAATGTGATATTGAACAAATTTGCAATTCAATGTTTTCATAAAATACGAGATATTTCCTTGTAACTTCACATTAAATATACGTCTTGACCTTAACGGGAAAATTGTTTTGTAGTTTTGGTGGCTGACTCTTTCACTTTTCCCACTCCAACTTATCCCATCCTTCCAACTTAACGGTACTCCACCCTTACGCACTATCAATCTCCTATTCACTCTCTTTACACTACATTCTAGTATGGTACCTTAAATCTAGTCTTCAAAACTGTTAGACTATAATTCTTCCACTTTCACACTCCCTCACTCTGATTTACTCACGCTTCAAAACTTTCTGTCTCCCTCCCTCTCTCTCTTTCTTTCTCTCAATGAGTCACTCATATTTTCCCGTACATTTCTGATCCTATATTAAAACTTCCTCACACTCCTACTACAACATTATCTTCTATTCCTCGCACTTCTACTTATCACATTCCTCCGCATCTCCTACTCCCCACACGCCTCCCATACGTTCCTATTTCCACACTCTCTCCCCACCCTTTAGCTCACTAAACAACTGATCTACACTTTTCCATTGTCCACACTCCCTCTCCACTTCTGCTCAGTCTCATATTTAGAGACCGGATTTTTTATGGAATTACACATTTTTGTCTTTCTACTTACCTTTCTCAAAATTTTAATCTTGACGAATTGTCGCCATCCTAACACAATATCCAATTTTTTCGTTACATATTTTTACACATTTGGTACTTCATTACATATTTTACATAGTTCACTATTTTCTCAACATATTTTTTTATTTTATGCATTTTTTTTACATATTTTAATGAAAAGAAGTATTTTCAAACAATCAGCATTTTACCTATATTATTACTGCGTGATACTACGTACTCTACTCGTGATACGCTTCGTGAAGACGCAGTCGGATAATCTCACAGTCCGACGCGCCTCTTTCAGTTAGCTCAGTGGCGGGAAGGGCGCGTCAGCGACATTGTCACCTTCATGTGTGAAAAGTGTCATTGACGTCGCGTTTGGTGACCTTTAACCTTAATTTCCAAGAAACTTGGGTGATCGCCGTCGTTTAACACTTCGATGAGCATGTGCAATCCACGCTGCAGAGATTGTTGGCTGGTCGTGGATTTCGCCAGTTTCTACGATGGCTTCTATTGCGTCTAGTCTGGCGGTTAAACTACATTCCTGGATAACAATTTGTGAAGGTTTTACTACTGATGGGAAAGTTGAATGGTGGATGTGCGCATCAGCTTGTGCTTTCCAAATGACTTTTAGAATGTTTGCGTTGTTTTTAAAATTTGTAAAGGAAATTTTTTATAAACGTAAATTCGTATTATGAAAATGAGTTTATAATTACAGTATTTTAATATGACATATTATATCAGATTTTACGTTTTTATTACATATTCTTGTTTTTATTACATATTGGTGTACATATTTTTAAATTTCATACTACATTTTTTTCCGGCCTCTACTCGTATTTCCTCTCAGATTATCCTCTCGCATCTGCCGGATGAGTTGTTCGTAAGGATTCGTGGAATGGCGGCGCAGAGAGCGTGTCCGCTCCGGAACCGCGCGCTGCAATCCGGTGGGCGGAGGCGGCGGGATAGCGCTGGGCGGGCGGCCGCGGCGCGCCGATAAGTTAATATCGGTTACCCGGGCAACGCGGGGCATCGGCAGAAGTGCTGCTGCCTGGCGGGTGATGCGTGCGCGACGGCCGTCTTTCTCCAGAACCACTGGCCACAGGGCGCCACCGGTACATATCCAGAGGACAGAACCACTGTCCGGGAGAATTCTTGCGATCGTCTGCTCTGAGGGGTAGTTTTCCGTGTTTTTTGCGATCAATGCCAGAGCATAAGCGTTAACCACTTAACAAACAGCTCGTGGGTCGCGCACAATCTTTCTCATCGTTGTCCTCTCCTCTCCACGTACGTATACGTGCTTACACTTACATACACTACACTACAACACATGTTGGGAGACAATCCGGAAGCTTTTCCTGTTTGAGACGGTCCAGATGAAATACGGCCATCTCCGAATTATGATATGCTCTACACTTAAGAGTCTAATGACCATCGTTCTTCACTCGTTATGCCCCTGTTATGCCCAATGTATGAGGATCTGTGTCACAAAGCCCCGTCTTGAAGTCATTTAGGTCATACATTTGTTAAGTATAATGATTTTGCCAAGATGCGATGACTTTTATATCATTTTTGTGTCATTCTTTACAAAATAAATCTGTAAAGCATGAAAGAAATCGGTGTCATTTCGTGTGACACCTGTCGTCATGGGACACCTGTCGTTGAGTTCGTAACTGAATCTTCTTCGACCGCGAGATCCTAATTTCAAGTCCCATCGGTGGCGATTACCGACACCAAATGAGCTGGTTGATACCTACAACGTCAAATGCCTGGATGATAACTTTTTAAAATGGCTTATTTCGCAAATTTCAACTATCCATACTTTCTATAAAAATGTTTACATTTTTTCATCAAAGATCTTATTGATTATAAGTATTTTAATAAAAGGAGCATCTAAGTTTAAGAAGTCCTATAACCAAAATCTATGTAGATATTTCCAGAAAATTTAGTTTTGAACTACTAAACCCTTTCTAAAACAGTTGATTCAATTCCAGTGGCTTCTCTAATCTGTCGTTTTGGTGGTTTTTCTCTATTAATACTATTTTCACTTGCCGGAGCAGTACCCGGGTAAAGGAGCAACTGATTGCAGGTGTTCCTTCCTCTTGCATCCCATCCTCATTTACCATCTCTAGAGCCGAGTGGTGGAAAGATCGCCATCCTCGTAGGACCCATGATCCACGCATTCAAGAAAATAGCACACACACGTCGGAGATCCGAAAAGCAGAAAGAAGGTGTGCGTCTTTCGAGGCAATAAATATGCCTGGAGAGAAAATTAACGGAATAATAAAAAAGAGAAACCTTTTAGCTATTTTATTAAATAATTTTATGTTCGAATTAACAAAAGTAATTTGATTTCAAAAATTATTATTTTATTTTCAATACGTTTCGCCGCAGTGAGGCAGAAAGTAGTTGAATAGCAAATAAATGAATTTCTGATGAAAAACAGCTTTTAAAAATAAATGGATTTGAGAACTTTTCATGAACAAATCAAGAGATTGAAAGCAAATAGGCGTACGCCAATGCCGCTTCATGTTTTACAACAATAGTGTACTATAGTAGTATTATTTCCATTGTCAGGATACTATTTATGTAACAAGTACCACAAAACATATGGCATTCCCTAAAACAAAACTACTAAACTCCCTCAGAAAATAAAAATATTGTTCGTTTCTCTGGGGTAGAACAATACAATTTTTTGCGTTCACATACTATGGGCAGAAAACATCTCTCTAGCGGTGTTGCCATTGAGCTAGACGTGTCGTTGGCAAGACTGGGCTATGGCAAGACTGATGCACTGCAATAGGAGATTGCTACATGTGTCCAACAATTGCTACATGTTTCAAAAATTCAGAATTAAAATTAATGGTGAAAATTAAGTTTAGTAATTTAAATATTTGTGCAATTATTTATTTCAATTTCCATGAAATTATCTTATTTTTCTTTGCCGAAATATCCTGTGCTGCAATTGGATTTTACTAACATATTTATTTTTATATCATTTTCATTCTCGAAATTTGATATGCTTTTTTGTTTTTTATGAATGCTATTAACTGGTAAATTCTTCGCCAGAAAAAACATTACACTTACATTGTGCTGAATGTCTACTAAGAATTTCAGCTACGAATTCAGATCACAAAAGCAAATAAATTTCAAAAGCTTGTTTCTTATTTCGTGCAAACGAAGACTGATGCAGCTACGTTTACTTCGTAATAACTCAAACGAAGATGATAATGCTGAAAAGTATAAGCAAAGTGAAGTGCATCATCGTAAGTCTGCTAAGTATAGAGTCCAGTCAACCTACAGAAAATTAGAGCGAAAGTGCAGTATCTCGTTGAATTTCCCTCGAATAATTTAGGCCAAACGAATTACCAAAACTGACTAAGTAATTTAAATTTATCATTTATGACCCAAACAAGAATCTGAGTAGAATAAAAACTATTCATACCGAAATACCGAAAATGAGAATCATATTTTTAAAATATACAACATTAGCATCTGGATTGCCGAGTTGGTTTAAGCGCGTACCGATTCAATGTAACGACCACACGGATTACATTTTTGTAGCCCACCCTAAACATACGTAAATAATTGCCTCCAGTCTTTTGTGTGCGTTGTGTGGTGAGACGTTTCGAGATACGCAAAGCCACAAGGATTATTCTTATTTGAGGAACTCGCAAGTCTTTTAGCGTCGATTGAACTGTTCAGAACAACAGAGGGTGACTCTTTGGCTGGAAAATAATGCCCCGTAAAAGTTTCGTAATTTTTAATTGTAATTTTTGTAGTACAACCTACACATAGCGATCGGGTAAATCTGCACGTGTTCGGCCGTTATTCATAGTTTTGCGCATCCACCAATTAGGGCCTTTAAGGTTTCATTCCACGCGTGTCGGTTTATTGATGATGAACTGACAATTTCTCCTAACATTTTTGGGTTGAGACGGGTGGGAGTAAAACTCCTAAAACACGTTTTGGGGAATTAGATGAGGAACCATGTGGAGGTGATCAATGGATCATTCAATTGAACTATACTATGAATCACTATACAATATTTCGAGCACAACACGAATCTTTTGACGTGATTCATCAGAAAAAATCTATTTAAGCTTAATTTTGTAAACGGTCGATGAAAAAAATAAAATAAAATAAAATTATCGGCATGTTTTTAGATCATTTCTATCAACGAAGGTGAACCATCAAGATGAAAAAAACACTGTTTTTTCCTCTCAGGGGCCGGCTGGAAGCTGTACCCTCGCCTGGCCTGGCATTACATCCACACTCTGCCCTCCGTATCGAAGGCTTTGGGAGGGCGCGTCCCCACTCCCTCACCATTTCCCCTCTATCTAGTTCTCCAGGCCGGGACCCTACCTGTTGATAACCCTCGGAGGGAGTTGCCACCCTTCCCAGCTAGTCCTTGGTTACCGGCTAGACGCCGCTGTGATCTGAAGATCTTTAGTGGAATGGTGGTTAATGACAGGATAGGGAATGGGTAGGGGGAATGGACAGAGTAGGAAATGATAGATGAATCGGTCCAGTAAATGTATACTATAACGGGAGTATCCCAAGAAAACCTGCCACGAATCTGTTTTGTCCACCACAAATTCCACATGGATCGAACCCGGGTACCAGTGGAGGAAGGGGTGCAGTCTGACCACGACGCCGCAGGCCGAGCAGCAAATGTATTGTGTTTAAACAGTGTTTTTATTGTGCATCTCGCACTGTACAAATAAAAATATAACTCGAAAATTCCAAACAGAGGCACCCAGCGAAGCTACTAATCAATATTTCCTTGCAAACAATTACAGCAATTTTAAAACCAAATGTATAATTTGACGGTTTGACTAACAATGAAACAAAAGTTTTAAATTGCCTACATGTAATGTAATTTCTCCGGCTGGAACGTCCGTTGCCGCTCGTGTGGCACAAACGTTGATGCTTTTTGGGTCTCGTTTGGAGGCGCGGTTGGCGGAGCCAGTGTTGCCAGAAGTACCAGGATCCTGGTATTTTTACCAGGATTTTAATAAAGATACCATTTGCCAGGATGGATACATTATTTTAAGTCTACGTAATTGATGATGAACGATTTAAGATTCTTATAATTTTTTTAATTCAATAATTTAACACGAACACCAATATTACAAATAACTGTGATATGTGTGAAAACACTGCTGTAAAAACATTAAGAGTGACATAGGATGATAATTTTCCAGCATATGCTATAAGAGAAAAGGATACAACGTCTTAGTCTGCAAGTTTTCCTTTCCACCATCCTTCCATTTAATTTTTTGTTATAAAATGTCTCGATATCGAGTTCAATTTAACGGATTTCCTGTGCCCGTTAAAAACGTAATAGGGTTATAATATGAACAGTTTCAGCATCAATTGTAATTTGTACCAGGAGTTGTAGTGGAAGTGTCAGGAATGTTGGTACTGGGAAACACAGTTAATCGTCTGGCAACGCTGGGCGGAGCTTCGGTTCCGGAGTTTTAATGGACGCGGAGAACCCCGCGCGTCTCTCCTATCTGTACGCAAATTACACGTGAGGTGATGCGTTTCCGGGCTGACTGGGCGCGCTCACAAATCCACCCCCGCGTCACTTGAAACTCCCACGCTCATCTAATTCAGCGCTGGCAACAAATTCCAAAATTGAAGGACGGAACTTCATAATGATAATTCTCATTTTACTATACAAAATCAACATCTTCGAATTTCCCTCGAAACAAATGTCCAAACACTATTGCATGTGTGTGTGTGTGTGTGTGTGTGTGTGTGTGTGTGTGCGCGCGTGCGCGTGCGCGTGCGTGTGCGTGTGCGTGTGCGTGTGTGTGTGTGAGGGGGACGCCTCTTCCTAGGCTCAGATGCCAACCTTTCGGCCGTCATTCGGCAACCTTCCTCAGGGCGAAATACTTTCGGCAGCGTCTCTCGATAATCGAAATAGATACTGACTTCGGCCGCGGCAACCTATACGTGCATTCCCTTTGACTTACAAAAATAAGTTTTGAGTTGGGGGCGGATTTTTAGGGAATGTCAATTTGTTTCACTTCAGAACAATGCCTTATAGTATAGTTTAATTTTATGTTGCCACAAAAGGAAATAATCTCTTTTATACGATTTGTTTGCATTTTTGAGGTTTCAACTAAGACATTTTTTTACCTTTTCCCTTGATTTTTAAAGTCCTTTTGCTGATTTCATCAATTTTATTTCAAATAATATTTACGAGATGCAACCAATTCTCTACAGAATTCTTGAATAGCCCACTAGATTTCTTCGCTCAGAAATAGTATTGTGATCCGTTGTATGTAATCTATGCTTTCTATGACGCTTATCAGCGCCGTCGATTCGGCCGATTTTGCGATAACTAAAGACAAAGATTTCCTGAACAGTTCAAAAGAAAAGTTTGCAAGCTCAGTTTATTTGAATGAAAGGAAGAAGTCTCGATTACATAAGTAATATATCCAGCAGCTTGAGTTATTCATCTGAATTGGTTTTGATCACTTTTTTACGTAGTTTTTTCTTACTTATAGAGATTTTTTTAAAAAGTTTAAGAGCATTTTATTGATCATTTTTGGCGACGGAGGCCATCGAAATCCACCCCTAGTTATGAGGGTTATCCTTAAGTTGCCTTGACCTCTTTCATTACAAACATAAATAAATAAATAAATAAAAGACGCCGTATAGATCGTGATTTTGTAAATTCTCTGCCGGCCGTTGCAATGGAAATATCCAACAAGTAATTTTCCGATCAGCTAATCCTGAAGCTGCACTTTTTAATGAGAACTAACAGTTATTTTGATTAACTTTTTTTTATTTTCACTCACTGAATATCCCTCTCTAGAAGTCCTTTCGCTCTGGAGCACCAGATACCATTAGACTGAAGGCAATTCATTTTAGTTGTTTCCCGTTGTTACGGCCCCCACTTTATCTGACTCCTGCTGTCATCCACGCCGCGTTTCATCTTCTTTTGCTCTTTCCTGTGTCGCTCTTGATTGATTGATTGATATTTCCGAGCTTCGGCCTCAGCTGAAAGTGAAGAGCTGCTAGAAAAAACTCACTTGTAAGTTTATTAGTAAGTACTTAATGAATGATACTTATATGATTGTATGTGAAGATGATGATCATGATGATTGGTTGACTGTTAGTGATTCCGGGCGGTCAACTGCTAAGATCATTAGTCCCGTACGTGTAGTGAATGTTTTTATCGCGGGAAGTGGCGGTGATCTCCCGCTGGATGGCAACGTTCGGCGCCGACGTACCGTCGGCTGGTGGGTGTTCCCCAACCACGTACCTGCCACCAGGGGGGCACCGTCCCCGCCGGGACATGCTCTAACTAAGCTCCCAGACGGTTGCCCGGCAGGCGTGGTAGGTATACTGCATTTTAGTGAGTGTGTGTAAGTAAGGGTGAGGGGAGTTCAAGTAGAGGAAGGAAAGATCGCGCGCGATCAATGCCCTATTTGTTAGACTACTGCTCCGGCATTCTTCTGGTGTTGATTGGATGAACCACGTAAAACTATCGATCACAGCAGCCGGCCGCTAACATTCTCCTCCATGCAGCGACTGACAAGCTAGTATGGAAAATCCTGCCACCGTCGGGCTCGAACCTAGGACCTCTCCTTCAGAGGCGCTGCTGTGTCATGAGTTGATGCCCTGAGCCACCTCTCCCGGTTTATGCGAAGAACCGCAGTATAGCAGGGGCATTTATTGATCACTGTGATGTGAAAATGATTAGCTCTTATCAATAGCGTAAAACGGAAGTATTGCTAAACATTCCCCCGATACACTACTCCAGGTCTGCTCCATCCCGTTTCACTCCTTCCTGCTTCCGGTCAACATGTCCAGACCCTCCCCGCCCTCCCAGCCGCCCCCTGATTCGCTCGTTACCTTCCGGCCCTCGCCCGGCAAGCCTGCACCGCTGCTCAGATACTTTCTGGATTGCATTAAACCAAAAATGATACAAAAACACATTTTGCCCTTTTATAACATCGCAATGTTATCGGCTACATGATATTCGCGATAGGAAGGTAAATTTTAAATTTAATTTTCAGTACGTCTATTTCTACGTCGCCTCTCAGCGTCAGTCATATTCTTCTGCCAGAAGTTTTTAATAAACCAAGAGCCTATAATTCGATTTATTTGTTGTAGAACTTTACGTAATGCAGCTGTTACAGTGACATCGAATCGTGAGCTTGAACGTCTCCACCGTGACGTCACTATAGTGACGTTCAAGCTCCGGATTGGATGGTGCCGTAATAGCTAATTAAACGTCAAGTGTCATTATAAATAAATTGCAGTATAAAACATGAATATTGACGTTAATGTGTCACCCGCGTTATTTAGCTGTTCAACTTTCCGCGGCAGTGACCGTATCGCGGTGACGGCGCGCACAGCGCTCCTGGCGGTGGGTCGGCCATATCGACTGCGCGGACAATCGCGCATCGCCCGCCCCGCGTAACGAGCGTGCCATTGTACGGCTAGCGCCGCGCGCCGGCGGAGCGGCAGAGAGGAGCAAAGGAGGACCGGCAATTAGGGCGTGAAGCGCTCTGTCTGCGCGTGGCAACACCGGCCCCCCACCTCCCTCCCGTTGTCCCGCATGCGAATTGACAGCTGCAGTGACTGTGGGTTCCGTTCACTTCCCGAAACTATTGCGCGACCAAGTTCCCGCCGCGCGCTTCGAGGTGGGCGGGCGCGGCGCACGCGGAAGCAGAATATTGCGGGCGCTTCAACCCAACCCTTTGCACTCGTAGGGCATGTGTAACGTGCCACCCATGAATGCACTCTGTGGTCGGAGGTTTCTGAGCACTATTAGGTCCCACAACTCGTAAGCAGCGTTGCCAGATGATTAAATGTGTAACGCAGTACCAACCCTCAAAAATCCTGGTACTTCCACTAAAATTCCTGGTACCAGTGACAATTGATTTTAAAATTGTTCATATTATAACCCTTTTATTTTTAACGCGCACGGTAACTTCATTATGTTTAACTCGATATGGAGTCATTTTACATCAATATATTGAATGGAAGCGTGGTGAGAAGAAAAAATCTTTCCATCATAAATGGAAAACTAAGACGTTATATCCTTTTCTCCTATGGCATGTGCTGGAAAAATACTATCCAATGTCACGCTCAATGTTTTTACAGCAGTCTTTTCGCCAAAATCACAGTTATTTGTAATATGTGTTCGCGTTAAATTATTGAATAAAAAGTTGTTACACGAATCTTACATCGAGTATCATCAATTACCCAGACTTAAAATCCTGGTATTTAAGCGTATCAGTGTGTCTTCAATCTGGTACATGGTATTGTCATTAAAATCCTGATAAAAACACCAGGATCCTGGTACGTCTGGCAACACTGCTCGTAAGACATGTCTAATGACAATGTAAAAAGGCGACACAGTTCGAAACCGATACTCGGCATTCGTCCGATCCAGCTCGTTCTCACAATTTTGCTTATGTATTGATTAAAAATAGAATAGTATCCAGGACTGATTCAAAAATGAGAACTTTATTTTACATACCAGGAAAATACGTAGGCATCTGTGACATGCTCTACCTATTAATTAGGATTTTTGTGTTACAACTGAGACGTAGCCTACGAGTTGTAGGATTTGTCACATTACATACTGATATGAGCCATTATTCACGTGACATCTCTATAAAAAATCTCTCTGCGATTTTTGTAGGAAGAGCTCTCAAGATAACTCAAATCCCATCTTCGCGATGGAATATGTCACCGGCATTTCGCGTCTTTTCTCGGTCTTGCCGGTAGAAGTCGCATGATCGCAAGCACTGCTTCATACGGTCGCGATCGTGCGAAATCTAGTGGAACGACTGTGAATGATACGAAATGCCGTGACATATTCCATCGCGAAGATGGGATTTGAGTTATCTTCAGAGCTCTTCCTACAAAAATCGCAGTATAACATGCTGCACGATCTGAAGAAGTGTATTCTTCTCGTTGCTTACGAGTGCAAAGTTTAACTAGTGGCGTGACATCTATAACACATACGCACATTGGCGTCGGGTCATATGGGCTCGATCATTCTCATTCAAGAAATTAATTTCCTTTGTATAGTTTCTGGGAGGTTGATGGTGTTTAATATTATGTACAATGTAGAAATGCATGTAACAATAAACAATCATATTTACATAATAAAAGAATACAGTTAATTAACACCTTGTTATTCTGCCTTAATTTCTACACAATTGATCGAAAGTGTCCACTCCACCTTTCGTACAATTTCGTTGAGTTACAGTGTGTAGCTTCTGCAGAGAGCCTGTGGGTTCGTCAATGCTCTTCGCCTTGCGAATAACTACAGTTCGTGATATGGCTGGTACAAAAGGCCATTGTCACCTCTTCTGTAAAGCCAAGGAGACTTGAATTTACGTCTCTTTGTTTCATCGCAAGAATTCCAGCAGTGTCAGGTTTGTTGTTCTTTCGTAATGTTCCAAATATTGCCAATTCTGATTTGACCTAACGGAAAGCAGTGTACAACACGAACCTAAAATGAGTTCTGAAGGCGGAATTACCACTCAGGTGCAACCATTACACAACCGCCCTATGGAAAAGCACCTGAACACCAACTCTGGCGTCGGGTAAGAAACGGCAATTTAGAGAAACAGATATCAACGGTATTTTTTCATTGCACGCTCTGAATAGGAACGTTATAAGAAGAGATTACATGAAACGCGTGTGATAACTCGCCGTGTCCTCGGAAAATAAAAGAGAAAATACCTTCGGGTCAAATTGACCCGATGTCCGTAGTTAAGGGTTTACCGTTCTAAACATTGATACTTTCCGTATTTTCTGTCTTTGCGCAGGAGAAGAAGGTTGTCTTCCACCGTGGGCTTTGCAATATGTGTGTTACTAATTTCATATGCGTAGAAATTGAGAGAACGCTAAGCATCTATGGCCATATGAGAAGTATTGTTTCCCCTACTAGCTTTAACATGGTTGAAATATCATCCGGACCACAAGACTTAGCTTTACATTTCCTTCAAATGTGAACTTATCTCCGACTGATCAGTTTTCAAATACATGATCCACGTTGTTGTGCACTGTAATAATTTGCTTAGCTTTTGTTTGTAAACAGAACAGATATAATTATTAAATACATTAGCTACAATGTCTATTCCCTTCATCATCTACAATGTCTGCATTATACCATCTTGCACCATAACACCTTTGCACCAAAGCACCCAAGGTGCACCCCCCTACCGTGGTACAAGTTCGAGCTTCCTAATCCGTTGAATCTATGACACACGTGAGCCCATTTCGGAGAATAAACAAGCGGAGGACAAGGGAAGGAAGAACATGAGCTTATCGTGCGTTTAGTCCTGTATTTAAAAAAGGGAGCTAGGTTTTCGTGTTAGATGCTAGAACTTGGGAAAAAATAAAAACGAATGTGCGAAATGTGCTACGTAGACGCTGTGTTTGAAGTGGGGACTTCATTTAACGGGCGAAAATTTTAATATGCCTCATATCTGCTGGTAGGAGTTACTTGGACTGGGGAAACCCCGCAAGCCGACGTGTGTGAGTTTGCGCCGAATCTCACCATCCGACTGGGGAGACACCGCCACCGCCAGTGATAAAACATACGTCACTCTTACGGGACTAAAGACTATAGCAGTTGACGCGCCGGGAAACAGGAAATAATTAATCAATCAATCAAACGCTTGAGTGTTCTAGTAGTATTAAACAATTGTTTACATAATGAACGCGGGATATAAAAAGTGACATGCCTGTTGGAATTATCAAGAATTTCTTGTGCACTCGCATCTCGTACCTTTGACAGCGTCTCGATACAACCTTCTGAATACAACTAACATGGTTTGAAGCACACCTGCAAACATCAGTTTGTATTTGCGTGCTCGTAGAATAGTGCTGAATAATGCTAGTATGTCAAAATGAATTAATGAACTATTGGATTATTGAGTGTGAGCTTGCAAATAATATATCCAGATTTCCAAATTAAATTATTTCACATATCTTTAATTTTATTGCAAGAAAGAAATAATCTTTCTGATTGGTTGCAACAAATTTGGCGATCAGTTTATATTTATTTGGATCTCTATTTGTTGTGTCATAACTGGAAACGCTTACAGGAAACACCTGCACTACAAATTGTACCACGAATCGCTACTGATAGATCCTGTTTTGATAAACAGTGTTTCGTCTATTTAAGATCGCATTAGCTAAGGCGTCATTAACGACCACTATTGATTAACTCTAGGGCTGCCTGTCTGCTGAATAAAGTGATATGGTGATGATGAGGGATGAAAGCAGAAATACAAATACAACCATCTCCGAAGCGGGACTCGAACAGGCTCTCCTTCCGCCCGGGATCACCTCAGCACTACTGCTTTAGCGATCTCGGCCACCCAGATCGACGTTAAAAGGATTCTTGTCCAAGATTTAGCAAAAAGATAAGATTTACTATGTAATTGCTAGATGTTATGAAGTAGTTTGCTGTCATTGTAGCAGTACAGTGGATGTTTTGGAAGACATGTATGAATAATAATAAAGTTGCAGTATTATTATACGAATATTGCATATCCGTCACAAAAGCGAAAAGGTTGTACCATGTTATGGCACTTGGAGTTGGAATTTTCTTTTCCAATTAGAACATTTAAAGAAAACAATCAAGGTAGTCCTTCGGTAATTCACGTAAAGACACACAAAATACAATATTGATAATGTGATATGATACAGTGCAAATTCCCAACGCTTTTTAATGAAAAAAAGATGGTTGCAATACAGACGAAAAAACCTAAATGTCCAAAAGGGGAAAAGTAAAAGTTGTAAGCTGTGGATACGATGACAGTAGGCTTTAATTAGTAACGTTTACGGAATCAGGGAAAGTTTTATCCATTAACATGCGTGGCGGATGCTTCTAAGCGTACACATGAGTGAATGTTCTTCCTGTTAGAAATACCCCTGCCGTGGATGAGTAGCTAGAACATTCAGCGTTGAGCGAAAGCCCTTGGCCTGAGAAAGCCGCGGGTCTTTCGGCGCCCGCGTGGATTTGGGAAGGAGAAACAAAGGCCGTTCGCGCCACTCGTATGTGTAATTCATGGGGCGGAGGCGCGAGGAGGCTCGGGCAGTTCGCTCTCCGAATCGGCCCTAGGGGACAATGGACGCCCCGCGGAGACGCGTGGCCGAACGCCCTTTGTTCAGCTGCTCCC
>JAHLJT010002406.1:62719935-62722616 GCA_031308135.1 Acheta domesticus
TAGTACATAAAATGCAAATAAATGATATATCAAATAAATGCTCCTGAAGACACTCATACATGCTTTCCTGTTTTTCACGAATGGCTGCAAGTTACATCATAAATCCGTAGAAAAGTTTGACTTACACGCAGCAACCTGATTTACATGCTTAGTGGGCCGAGGCGACACGGTTAGTGCAACTGGTTCTGACAGGCAAAAATTTATTACCTGTATTCTGAAGAGAGAATTTAAAAATGAGCAAAGTTTCCATTAAATGAGATTCTTAAAACCCGAATGCAGTACCTCCATTTTTCTTACTTTTAATTGCATTGATAATCGAGTTCAGTAAATGGCATTCTACTTACTTCACAAAAGGGATAGTTGTAAGTTATGAGGGTAGAGAGCCGCCCACGTTTTGCTATCACTAGAGCTATCTGTTGTCAGTCCTAGTGATGTATTTTGGAGTTGCTGTATCTTACCTGAAACCGGTTTGATTTTTGATTTTGCTATGAATATTCAATATTTACCAAAAGAATGAGCCATTCACAGTTATTTTGCAAAAACTCTTTCGACGTAGATGTCATTTAACAAGTTGAGTTTGAAGTCGGGATTTAAAAGAAAGAATGTCCAGTTTCCCTTGCTAACAAACACCAAAAGACGGCTGAACCGCGAACCGCAGCCGTTTCAAAAAAGAGTGAGGAAAGATTCAGAAAACCATTTGCCCTTTATACTACCTGTTTATCACCGTTACTTTAATCGTTGCATTACTTCTGAAGTCTTCGGGCCACTCAATGGAAATGACAATAGTGATGAAGGCGATGACTGACGAGTAACAAAAATTATGTAACTTGGAAATGGCCCGGAGTTTTAACTTGTTTTATTGGATCTGTTCCTATGTGGTTCCCAAAAAGTATCTTTTTAACATATTTAAAATTTTGTCCATTAAGTATTTTCGTGAAAAGTATGTAAATAGTGCTGTTAACTGCATTTCGTATTTTTTCACATTCTTTACCTGTTCATTCAAGAAGTGTATTTCTATTTCGGCTATTACACGAAGTTTATACTAGGGTAAAATTAATTAGTATGGAAAATGCGAGTTGGAATAAACTACTTGAATTTTCAAAAACAACACAAGTGAATTGTTAAATACCTCGAAATAAATAAATGTCAATTACACCACTTGAGCTTTAAGGAGCTCATGTATTGTCTCACAAAAATTGAATCAGGTCTTGATGTCTAGACCATTCGCTATGGCTAGACTGCGCGCGAAGCCATTCAGTGCCCTAGTTCGAATTATGGCCTTGAGATTTCTCCTTTAACTTTGTGCAGTGCCTCCATTTTTCTTACTTTTTAATTGCATTGATAATCGAGTTCAGTGTTTTGAAGTGCTTTGTGTCATTGTGTGATAATTGAGTGATAATCGAGTTCAGTGTTTTCAGTGCTTTGTGCCATTGAAGGACGCCGTGTTCCGCTGCACCCATGTCCGGCCAGCTCGGAAGTGTATGTTGGTGTCTTGTAGATGGTCCCAGATACATCCAGTTTAGACGTAGTCCCTAGAGAAGGCCTGCACAACGCCTGCTCCTCTGCGCATTCTGCACTTATGAACTGACCGTCTGCCCGTGAGAGCGCCGAAAGTGCAAGTTAGTGGGGTCGGAAGCTTTGCAGAGAGGGGAGAAGCCTGACGTCACGACGCGGGGCTAGATTGAATGCCGGGGCGTCCTAATGCAGTGATGCATGTTGTGAAATCATTTTACCACTTATTTGGTGGTACTTACTCGAGTGATGTCCATATTTCAAGCTACAAGATCCATAATTCACTGTCTACGTTCTTTTGTGAACTGCTGTGTATCCACCTTTGTATCCACCACTACATATATTTTCTTTTCTTAATTTTGTTAATTGATGTTATTTGTGACTGCTGAGCAATATTTTAAAGCGCAGTGAGCTTTATTATAACTCTATTATTTAATTCTAAGAAACAATATTTACAATTTAATAATTGATTGTTCACCAGGAGTGTTATAATTTCCAAATGAAAGAAAAATGAAGAAAATTATGAGAACAATCTCGCACATCCAGATTGGCATGAAAATGGAATAATAGGCAATTCCAAAAAGGGTAATGTTTAGCAGGACATATATTTGTGAACATTCTCCCCATTATGGATCTCAATAAAAGATATCAACAAGCAAACGTCTCTGATGATAGTTCACGAGTAATCGTGAGACTTTCATGAGTCTTATTGAATAAAATGCAAAGGGCTTGGTACTTTTATACGACGTCGTAAACGATGAATAAATAGTGTTCGTTGATTTGATATTAGAAGTATATAATGTACTATTGACAGAAATTAGAGCAGAAAATAATCATTATTTTTTGGAGAATAATATCTTTCAATAAAGTTCAAAGGATAAAGAAGTATCAACACAATAGCAGATTAAAATGTTTAAAATGTAGAGAATTTAGCCATACACGTGTATCGGGATTGTTCTTTCCATCATCAGTGACTATAATGTTGAAAATTCAGTTCACAAGTTAGCAAATGGAAATTACATAAGTATATAAATCTATTTAGTATTATAGTACTTACCAAGTAACACAGAATAAACACACAAATATATGTCAACATAGTGCTCCGTCCAAGGATGCCGCCATTTTGTGCATCACACGTGGTACGGGGATAGACTCAGGGAAAGGAAGGG
>JAHLJT010002406.1:62723616-62884128 GCA_031308135.1 Acheta domesticus
TTGATATCCAGAGTTTAGAGTCATAAAAAACAACTCCGTGTTTAATTATATCACTCCAAAATGTCGTTCAAAACTTGAGGCAAGAGCGAGGTGTTATGAGTAGGTTAGTATTTCCAAGTCCTTTTTTTTGGTTTCATCTTAAAGATTTCTGATCTTGGAGTCACATTATAAATACAATATATTTACTAATATAATATAATAATAAACTATAATAATAAGAAGAAGAAGAAGAAGAGAATGCATGTATATGCATCCTCGTCAATGATGTTGAACTCCATAAAAACACTAATATTACTCAGGGCATAATTCCCTGTGATGTGGGAGGTAATAGCCAGAGAGACTACGAAAACGGAATTATTTTGACCCCACCTTGCATCTTGTGTATCGTATTGAGCAATAGCCAGCATATTCATAACAGTACTCACATGGCGTAAAACAATTTAGAATCCACGATTGTCAGAATTTTCTTGCCTTAAAAAGAATCTATTTTCTTAAAATATTGAATGCTTTTTTCTAACTTCGGCCAACTATAAAGTTAATTATCACAGCAATGTCTGCGCCACATAACAAAGACCCGCGGCAGAGAGAATATAAATATCGCAAAGACTAACATCTTCAATTCCACGGAGCTCCAATTAAGAAGACCTCGGAAAATATTCACGATGTGGCTGCGTTACAATGAGAAAGAGAGCTCGGGAGAATTTCTTCATGAAGGGCGCTCAAAAGGCGTGGAAGCGAAGATGTACGCCCGGCAAAACCCATCCTCATCGCCGCCTCCAACGTTGCACACCCACGGCACACTCCAAGAGAATGCCTGGTGCCCTCGCTTTCATTACCGATGTCACTAAATGGATCTGTCTTATTAATCCTTGCTCTCATCCTTTTGCTACATTCTAAAATTACGTTCGAGTTCCAAACAAGCATTTTCTGCTTTCCGTCTTGTTTACATTAGTTAGATTAAGCACACTTTTTTCTTCTCTTTTCTTACTGATGTTTTGTTTTTCTCCATTGGTGCGGGGAAAGATGAACTTCTTTTGACATCGAATTAATAATTTCTTAGTTAATTCTTCATTCAGTATTTGCTTATGATCATTATGGTAAGGTTCTGCATTTTCTTTCAAATATTACTAGAACCGCGAATCTGCGGCCCCATTTCCTCTCAAGACGACGCCGGTACATCAAATGGTACATGGCTTAGGTGCATGGCATTTGTCCCAGTTACATTCCTAATTTCTTCACTTTGCTTCAGATTCAATGGCAGCTGTGCCTATGTTCCGCAGTACTGTAGCACATAAGCCCATTCTCTTTAATATACGACACAATTACATTATTTTTGAAATGTACTATTTTTCATTTAATTCACAGACCACATCTCCACAGCTGTGGTACTTCACAATTGAGGATTTTATCTTTCTTAACACGCGCACCTACATGCTTGCTTTGGAGTGGACCTGGGGTTTTGCATGTGCTGCCTTTGAACGAGAAAGCTTGTGACGCAAAACACGAAAATTCGTGTGGTGCACATGACTCTAAAATGTTGTTTTTAATTTCTATTCTCGAGGCTGATATTAGAAACACTTCACATTCCTGCCACTTGTTTGCGTGTGTCTGTCACCATCTGGCTAACACGTGCTTGACACCAAATTCCCTAAAACTCACTCGCAAAATTTACAAAATTTTATTCATCCCCTCTCTTTTCTGCTTATTTTCGCATGGCATAATTATTAACTTCCATCCGTGACTCCCTCACAGTCTCCATTTCCACTCTGTCAGCTCCCGAACTCTTCTCATTCCTGTCAATTCCACAGCTGCCGCTGCGTTTGGTATCTCTAAACATAATAACTATAATATAGTGTGTAGACGATCTACAAAAAGAAGCGGGCGAGAACAGGACTTGCCAGGAACAGAAATGTATGTAAAATAATACAAGAAATGCTGCTTAGCAACACGAGCAAAACTATAATCAAAAGGGCAAAAAATAAGGTGTTAAGTCTAAGTGATAGAGAAAATGAGTTAAAAGAGTGTACTATTTTTATCAGTAATACTTCTCTATTAATATTTGATTACTATTCCCACTTTGGCACGCCATCGAAACTCACTTGATAATTATCTATAATATTTACACCGACTTCAATTATTTTCTGTAATGCCCTCTCTGCTCCTACTGCTTTATACTGAAATATTTAATTATATTGATTCTTATTACCATCTGATTTGTACGTATCGACATACATGCTAGACCTTGCCTTGCTGCATGCGGACGTGCTGTCTGTACAGATCGGCGATTTTTGGAAGTTCTGTTAATTATTTTTAATTGGTGGCAACTGACTGCAAAGTATCAGTCTTGTTCCAAGAAAATAAATCAAACATTTATTTAATATTACAATACTAATATCTTCTTATTAAGCTCATCATATTAGCATCTTACAAAATCAAGCTCATCTTATGAAGATTTCTAATTTTTGTTTTATAAAAAAATTATTCTTCTTGTGCAGGTCAATTTAAAGTTCGTAGCTTACTGATATCTTCGCGCGCAGAGAAGACTTCTCGGTTGAATCCTGGTTGAAATGTACACCACGCGTCGTCTTTCTTGTAGTTATCTCGTTGATACGAATTCTATAGTTCCACCTAATGTAATATTTCCCAATGTAAAATATAAATTAAAATAATGTCCCCCGTTATTTCATTAATTCGTTTCCGGTTCGGTCAATAATAGTTCTAATGTATTACGTGTCCATGAAACTTCCCTATTCTATAGTACGTGTGGGTATCTATTCGCGACTACCTAACATTCGACAAGAATTTTTCACTGCAAAAAAACATGTACCATTCTTCCATATTCTAAGTCCGTTCCGAATATAAACACATTCCAAATTCCAATAAATAGTTAAATTACTTTAATATTCTTTAAGTGCTTGCTATTACAACTCTGAAACATATCGAACACAATTCCGTACTACCACTTCCCTCCTACATCCGTAGCTATAGCTGAAATAATATTGCAATCCCAAAACCGCGAGTCCCATCTAATGACGATAGTAACGTACTAAGCTGATGTGGCTCGATCGGCTGCTGGTGATCGAAAAAGGCCAAACTCGTCTTTCTATACTTACCGCACCTTCCACAACATATTCTTTATTCTCGTATATTACAAGGGGATTTGCTACCCTACTCCGGCATGTCACCGTACTCGTGTCATCTTCGGGTTTGTTTCTTTACCCGTCGCCCTGACAACCTCTATTCCTTGACTCTCCTCTATTCTTTATGCCTAAATTACACGTATTAACATAATATTTACCGAATATTACTATGCATTGTAATATTCAGTAAATATTATATTCCGTGAATATCTTCGCACGAATTATCCGTCCGTACAAAATACCTTCCACTCAAATTACCAAACAAGCAAGCACGTTTGTCACATGACTGAACATCGCCCGCTCAGTTCCCGCAATCTTTACAGACTTCGCTCCTCTCGAAGACGACGCTACCATCACCGTCTTCCCCTGCTTTCATAGATCTCAAGCCGTAATTCTTGCAATCTTCATAGCTCCCTAGAACTTTCACGCAGCGCTTCACTCTCGAACTCGACAACACTCCCATATTCCCATCACCGCCCTCATCTTTGCGAAATGCATTCTCCATTCAGTCCCACGGCTCTTCCGTGCCGCCCGCCCGCCCACCCAGGACGCTGACGCCTTCGCCCTGGGACCTTCTTATCCGCCTTTTCCCGCTCGTTTGGTTGCCGGCGCCGAAACGTCGAGCGCTAGGGAGCGGCGCCTGATTTTAATTTCTGAAATATTCATCGGCCGGCTTCTTGGAGACGAAGGTGCGCTTATTACGAGAGTAAGCGAGCGTTCAAATCCGGCGAGGAGATAGAGGAGACGAAGCACGCAGGCGAAATTCGTAAGTACTTTTCGCCTCGTCCTCTCCTGGCTCAAAGCAAGTCACGGCGGCATTAACTTTCACGGCTATTCTTCTACTTTTTAACATTTCTTCTAGTTTTAACAATAGTGTTCACCAACGTCCATTCAACGGTAGGTTGGTGAACAACAATAGTTTGTAGTAGAAGTTTGTTTAAAGGAGCCTTGCTGTGAACAGATTTTCTTAGATGTTAGTACATATTGCATATTATAAAATATTTCTATTAAAACTTGTATGCGTTTATTACCACGAATAATTTTCTGTAAATAAATGCTTCAGAAAGCAGGAATACACAGTATAATTTCATATTTAAGTGACTTTTAAATAAATTTACTCATTTAACTTTAAAGAAAATGTTGAAATTACATTCATACATATAACAATAGAGTTGTTTGCTACTTCAATAATTTTAAATATTAGTAAATTCAAGTTTTAAATGTAATATTTTAAAATTATAATTATAATAATGAGCACTTTAGCCCCTCTACTGCGCCGTTGATCAATAAATGCCTCTAATTTAATTCTAATCAAAATGCTTTCGGAAATTCCGGCCTCGAGACAAAACCTCAGAGACTCTTGTAAGTTTGCAACGGTCTCAAAGGGATCTGTAAATCACTTTACAAGGAAACTAAGAGCTGACGGTATGTAGTAATTGTTCTCCGCCCCTGTCCCAGACTCATGACACATTATTAAGAGGAAGAGCTAGCGAGACGCTCTGGGCTTCACTACTCAAAATGGAGTGCAATTACATTCCGCGTGTTATGACAAGCAGAATCGTTCTGTGCACTAGTTGCCAGGAAAGTCCCAATTGCTAGTTGCCTGCAGCAGAAGCAGCAGCAGAGAAGCAATAATAGCGGTTGACAAATAGTGGCAATGGTGATGGAGAAGGCGGCGGGCGGAACAGTGAGTGAGACAGAAAGCGTCCAACAGAGTGCACGGGGGAAAGGGTGACATGTAAATAAGATGTCGCGTTGTGCGCAGTACTTGGAATTGTGGAATCTCCAGCAGAAATCATCAGTGGTCACATTTTAGCAGGTTCTTAGAAAATTCGTGAGCCTTGATAAGTCAGTGGTCACAGTTTTGGAGGTTATATTTATTTGTAAGTTTGTGGACTTTGTTAATATTCTGTACTGGCAAGAGAGGGCAATGGGCAGAGGCAATTAGCAGGGGTAGTTGTCTGAGCTAAACCCGTTGGGTAAACTGGGTGGAGAAATTAGCTCATCTTCTCCCATTCAACTCTCAAAACTAAATCAAGAAATATTTCGTACGTCTGTTTACCTGTCATCAATTCGATTCCGGAAAATAACCATTGCTTAAGTGGCAGTTACTAATGTTCTCCCCATTGGCTAATGTTGGATTGTCTTTCAGTTATGGCACTTATCAGATTTCCGAAATTCATCACCTGATATGGGTCATGAGTCCTTATATTCGGCGTGTTCCCGTCATATGTTACAGGCGTGGTTCCTATCGCGAAAATTCCTATCGACTAGGTTAGATATTAGAGGAATATGGCAATTGGTGAGTTGAAAATTGGTGGGCCAAACCGTACTGCGTACTACCTGGCAACACTGACATCTCAGACACAAACAGGGAATGACGTTGCTGAAATGCAACGTAACAAATACTAATTTTCTACGCCACCCGGACAGGCTAAAAAAGGTAGGTTGAAAATACGAAGTTAATGGATAGTGGGTGGAAGTGCCCGTTAAGCCAGCCCAGAATACAAGAACAAACAATCATGCCCAAGCGGTGTTGAAATTCGCTACCTAATTGAACAGATCGCTTATGCAGACTACAGTAGCGAGCTCGGCTGTGTCGGCCGGCTAGGTGTCATGGGCACTGGGCAACTTCGTGAGCATTGAAATCATGGGGGGTGGTAGTGGAGCATTCCAACAAGCAGGAAACGGTTGCAAGCCGAGAACTCAAGAACTGCAGGGCTGACGAGACAACCTTGGGGCGGAGCGACCGGGGAGCGGAAGGATGAGGTCAGCAATGTCATTGGATTGGAGGCGAGGTGGTAGCGCGGCGACGACAGTCGGTGGTGGCAGCGGCGTTGGCGGCGTTGGAAGCGGTGGGGCGGTGGGGGCGGTGGCGGCGGTGGCGGCTGTGGCAGCAATAGTGGCGGCGGGGGCGGTGGTGGAGGCGGTAGAAGCGGAGGCGGCGGAAGTCGTGGCGATGGCGGCGGTGGCGGTGCGGTGGTGGCAGCGGTGGTGGTGCGGTGGTGGCAGTGGTGGCGGCGGTGGCGACGGTGGTGGTGGCGGCGCCCATGGTAGCTCCAACTACAGTGACGGCAAGAGAGAACCTCACTTCCCAGCGTGCTGCGGCTGTGCGCAATTCGGAGCGCCGCAGATGCGGGCGGCGAAGGGGCGGGGCTGGTGTGTCGGGTCTTTGGCTGAGAGGAGCAGCGGAAGCAAAAAGACTTCTGCTGCTGGCAACTCGCAGCGTTGAACAACTACGTCATTAGTTTCCGGTCCCGTAGATGTAGATGTTAGTTGCGCCACGACCTCCGAGCGCAACTATAGAGATCGGATAAGGTTCTGCGAAGAGAGGCGTATGGCTCCATTGGCCCAAGAACTCTTGGCACATTACAGCGTTGTATAACAAAATATAATATTAACAAATGCAATAAATAACAATATATTGTTATTAACAATAATAACTATAATAATAACAAAAATAATTATAATTAGTGGCCTGCAGCAGCAATTCTGTGAAATTAAATCACACCAAATGATCTAACAAAAAGTAACACGCATTATATTCAAATAGAGCTTTTATATAACACTGCAATAAATAACAATGACAGTCTTCAGTAATATTGTAATACCATGGTATAATATTTATACAATATCAAAATAGCTGCTGTTCTATAACCCCACATTTGAATAGCAAATGTATTATGTGACGGACTCCTTCCCGAAGCCCTGGTGTCGTTTGACTTCAGCTCTGTCGTAAGAAGTGATGCACTGAGTATGAGATTTCGGTATTTAGTGTCGGAATGGACGGAAGAACCACCTCTCTCTTTCTTCCTCTATTTCCCTCTCTCCCTTCTCTCTTTCCCTCTCTCCCTTCCCCTTTCTCTTTTCCATCTCTTTCCTCTCTCCCTTCCACTCTCTCTTTTTCCTCTTCCATCTTGCGTAGCCCGCTCTTCCTGCCCTCGGCCTCGCTCCACCGCCCAGCAACTCCCAGCAACAAATTCACGTTGATCGGGAATTGCATTTAACTGGAAATTGCGTTGATTGGGAGTTACAATAATTGTTCTGTGCCTACGACCTTTGAGAAAATGCTAGCAATAAATTGGCAAAGATTTGTCTCAATGGAATGAACGGTCGGCAGCGTATGAAGTACGAACGTACGAAACAAACATTCATTTTTGTGTATTTGGTAGCCACTCATTATGTGAAACTTATTTACGCGATGATCGTTAATGATTGTCCTTAAGTAGATTTAATTATTATTTTATCATCAGGTACAAATCTCATATGTTACTGGTCACTCTCATGTAATTACACAAATATTACCGTATTTCAGTTCTTTGTGCATTTTCTGTTATTACAAGCCAAATATTGAACCTGCATATTTAGGATTTCCTAACAAATGTGATAAAAAATAATGCTATAAAAAGTATAGTTGAAAATGCATATAAAACGAAATGATAATCCAGAACAAGTGTCCCTTTCCCGTCTATGAAAATATTACAAAATTGTTGAGTAAAGAAATATTCATTAAGAAGTTACAGTTACTACTTCCAAGATGATAAATTGCTTCAGAGAAACACTGAACTTCCGCAAACGATTTTTGAAACTAGTTCAATAATTTACTTGGCTGTAAATAGAACACTACAAAATCAGAATATTAGAGCTATCTACGTCTTCCTTAATAGCATTCTCCGGTCTATTCAAACTTCCAGTCCCTTCCCTCAACTCTCCCATTTTCCCAGCGACGCAGAGTTGAAAAACAATAGAACTAGTTACTTCCAGTACATCAGTACTGCTTTAGAGAGCAGTTAAAACGGCAGCTTATAACAGCAATCCATCACTCGTGCTTTAAACTCCCAGACTCTTTTCGGCCGGCCGCTTCAAAAAGGGCCCATCTCGGGCGTGGCAGCGAAGTCTTTTTTGCCTCCTCGGACACAAATCGCGCAATTAAAGAGCTCCCATAAAAAAGGAACCGTCCCGTTTCAAAGCGTCGCTGCAAAGGACGCGTCTTCCACGTGAACGCCTACGTTGTAGACAGAAAGACAGAGACAGCCAGAGGAAGAGGGAAACAGAGAGTCGGGGAGATAGAGATAGACACAGAGAGAGCAAGAGAGAAACAAGCACAGAGAGAGAGGGAGAAAGACAGTGGGGGAGAAATACAGAGGGAAGAAATAGAGGTGGAGAAATACAGGAGGGGAAAGAGACCGAGGAGGAGAGAAACAGAGGGGGAGAGACATATAGGGAGAGATAGAAAAGGAGACAGAGAAGAGAGATAGGGGAGGAGAGAGACAGAGGGGGAGAGAAAATAGAAGCACAATGTGAGGCGTAACAATGGGATACAAAGACAGTGAAACACCTCGAGAGAGAGAGAGAGAGAGAAAGAGAGACAAAGGAGGCGAAGCGAACGAGGGAAGAGAGAGAGGGAGAGAGAGACAGAGAGGGAAATCAACCGAGTGAAAGTGTTTCGATGCTTAATGATTGGACGATGTGCAGCTGTGTGTCGAGCGCCGTGTGGGTAACGAGATTATTAATTAGTAAAATGTTTGGGTGGCAAGTGCAGTGAGTTCTCGAGTGTTAATAGGGTAATCTCTAGCACGCTCTACAGTTTTTTTCAAAAAGGTGTTCAGTATTATCCATCATTCATAGCACATTAATTTTGAAAATAAAGGCCATCTAGGACATTTTAACGACCAACGTCACTCACAAACTTTCAGTTAATTCTAGGAAAGCTGTTGACCTTCAGTAAAGTCTGGTCATCGTTCTTGTCGTGATTTCTACTTCTAGTAGCAACAAAACGCTATAGTATTTATTATTTATACTATTTATTATTAATATTTAATTTCAAAGTATTTTATAATGTAAACTTGAATAAACATTTTCTGCTTCACGTGATTTGTTCTTAAAACAAAAATATGATGCATGTAATTTGCTTCCAAGTTTTACATTAGACATACGATATTGTGTTACAGTACAGTATTGTATTGTATTATGTGAAGTGGACGTGAACCCGTCGTTCTTAATAGAGTATTTCGTCTGTCATCCGCTTCTCCTTTCATTGTTGGTCATTTTAATATTACTGTTCAAAATACATCTCTCTAATGAACATTTAAATTATTTGTCATATTCCAAATAATAATTTATATATGCAAGATTTCTCTGAGGAGTGTACTTTGTTCAGAATCGCTCTTCTGTGTTTTCAAAGAAATACTTTTCTGACCAATTGCGTTTGTTCACCTTCACCTGCAACATTGTCTTGCAGCTGCAACCACCTGCAGCATTGGCCTCAAATTTTAAGTAATAAACACAACGTTAGTAAAGAAAGAAACAATTTGTTTAAATGGTTGCAAAATAAATTATTCATTTATTCAAATGTTGCAACGAACATATAAAGAGTGAATGTGCCACATAATTTAAGTACACCTTAATAAATAATTTTGCACTAGGATATTGAAGTCAACAGTTATCCATAATCATTTATTGGAGCTGACATCGGGTTATTTACACACTAGAAATTGAAATATTAAATATCGCAATTACTTTGATGGCGAGCCCATTGCTGATCTCTTCTCAATTTCTACTGCACAAGAATGCAGTGGCAATCCCTTTTTATTAGGCTTCCAATGTCGGGGAAAGCAGGGAAGTGATATGCAGAAGCAATCTATCAGGCATCTCTTACAAACATCGAAATACTTGATCATCACATCAGAAATGCTAACTATTAATTCTTTGAACTTGTCATTATTCCTTTTGATATGCGAGAAAGTCATATGAACGATTAGAGTATTACGTGAAGAATTAATATTCGCAGAAGCTGACCAAATGTCTAGCGTCCCAGCGCTGAGATGCGAAAGTTTTCAGGTTGGGCTTTGAACTTTATTAGCAGAAAAAGAAGAATAAGAGATCGAAAAAGAATGTTAAGAAGTGGAAGAAAAAAGAAGGGGAGAAGAAGAAGAAGGAGTGGAAGAGCAAAAGAAAAAGATATTGAAGTATTTGAGAAGTGCAAGAAGCAGTTGAAGTTGATATTGAAGAAGTTAATGAAGAGAAAATTGAAGATTAAAATGAATAAAAGCAAAACATGAAGAACAATGAAATTCTTTCCCTGTCTCCACGCGTCTGCGCGTCGAGTGAACGACCCGCGCGAGTGCACGCTTCGACGGTGGCAGCGCCGCAAGAGCCCGGATTTACATTCGGCACGAGGCCAAGCCTGAATGGCGGCCCCATCCCAACCAGTCCTCCTCAAGTGAATCAATGGGCGCCGAGTGAATGATGGCAGTCCCCACAATTTAGATCCGCGTACCCGAGAGCAAGGTGGCACAGAAAGCGATGGCACTGTGGCCGCCCGTGCGAGCTATAATGAGACGGACGCATTCCCTCGTCGCATACGCCATGCGATTGATTCTATGCAATGGAATCGTTTACGTGATTGCGCGGTGCTAGTGCAACCCCGTGGAGCTGATCCTCTGAACGCTTGTTGGCTCGAACTGCAAACAGTGGGTTGAGGTAGGAAAGTTTGCTGATCGCGGACACATTTGGAGTGTCAACCGCACTTGAATTACTTTAATGTCGGTGAAAATGTAACAATTTATTCATCTTTCTGGGGGGATTTTTAGTGTCTGTTAATACTTGTAGGCTTACATTTGACTATATTTAACTGTTTAAAAATTAATCCACTAACTTTTAACTCGCAAACTGGTTGAAAATATTAGAACCGATAAGAACTGTAGAATTCTGAATCACTTTAATGAGCGTAAGAGAAAAATGAAGTGGCTACAGACTTTCGAATTATCGTGCAATTTACCTATCTTTGTTTTCAAGAATTTCTGTAAATTTAAATTTAAATTGTGGGAGACGTTTGGGTGGTTGTCTGGAAATTATATTCCTTTAATTACTGTCATTCAAAACTAACCTGACAGTGTACATTTATCGTTCAAGGACTCAAATCATTTACAAATGGTTTTAATCACGATTCTGATATTGTTCCTCGTGTAATTTTTTCAAATGAAGAAAGCAGCGACGAATGATGTGTTTTAAAATTAAACATTTTATTTTAATTTGTGTGATCGTCATGGAGACAGTTTGATTTTCAACAAGAAATTAGTTAATGAGTTTAAAAAATTACAATTTTGAACTTGTGATTGGATCTAATTACTACCCAAATAATATTCTTCTAACGTCATGACGCAGAATGTAGTACAATACAACCATGTGGTGACCCACATTTTTGATCGGATAAACATTTCTCAATAACACTTGCTGCCTACACATATAAAAAACATTTCAAAGAGTAACATCAAAGCATCGCCAGATGCAGAAAATCAAGAGTCCATTGCAACGTGCCATGCCACTTAGCTTTTCCACTGAGTAAACGAGCAGTCTCGTATCTCTCCCTATTTCCGTCCTTTTCAAAACGTCGCAAGAAGTTCTGCCAAATTAAAAGAATAACTTTCTGCGTTCTGCAAAGTAGAGAGAGGTACAAAAGTTGAAACGTTTGTGCTGTGTGTTCTAGATCAGGGCTGCACAACATTTTGGCTCTCGTGGCACTATTTTGGCGCAATGGTGAAAAGAGGTTACTTCCGGTAGTCCGACCAAGAAGTTCACGCTGAGGGAATTACAGACAAAGGAGTTCATGAAATTACGGATGAAATATTTATTTATTTGGTCAAAAACAGTTAAAACTGTAAATGACGTATAGACGTATATGACGTATATAGGACTGTGTATATATGACTTTATATGAAGTATAGAGGAATACTTGAGGTAAATGCAAAATGTCATGGACATCAGTCATGGGCTTTGTTCTGTTCCTGGGACAGTTCGAACTCTTCCAGCGACGCATTCCGGTATGAATAAATTTACGCTTCTTATGCAGTGACCGTGAAAAGGTCTTCCGCCAAAATGCAATCTTTTAGCAAACAGAAAAATAACTTGGATAGTGGCGGCCATAGATTTCAGTTATGTATCGCATTGGCTTGAGGGTTCATGGCATGCAAAATCTTAGTGATTAAAAAACAGACCACATTTCTCAGGCGCCCGAAGGATAGTATCGTTTCTCCACAGCATTTTCAAGTAAACTTCGATAATATGTTAATTAGAGTCCTGAGAGAAGTTCCATTTGCTCAACCAAGCGTTTCATCCTGGAGCATCGCTCTCTGTGGGCTGCTTCAGACAACAGAGCAATGATCCTCGTGGGCTCGCTTCGTCTCTTGGGAAAGGAACATCTGACATGTCATAGCGATAGCATTGCAGAACTACCGAACATCAGGAATACTTCACGTTAATATTCCATTAGTAATAGCTGAATTTGCTACAGAGATGCGAATTCAATCAGTCGGGAAATTTAATAAATATTATGAAGATTTCTTTTTGAATATGTGGATCAGGAGAACGTCACTAATTCTTTCGAAATCAATTTTGCTTCTTTCTTAAAATAATATTTTGTAAACTGCAATAAGTTTCTTTCACTTGCTGAATTTGCATCAGGAACACAAACCATTCTCGCCATTTCAGCCAGGTTAAGGTAACCTTCGCTTTCTTTCTCTCTTTTTCACAAACTTTGATCTCCTTGGTTTGTTTTTTCAACTTTGCTACATTTTTAACTTTGAATTTTACACTTTAATTTGTGACGCAAATCTCAGTGTCACACGTATAGATAGTTCGTTGAGTTTTCTTGGTCGGAATAATAAATATGTAGGAAAGGTTTGAAAAAAAGTTAACCTACTGTTGTCAAAAATTTCAGAGATGAAAATCGGAATGTTAGCATGCCTGTAGGAGTACAGTACTCTTTTTCAGCAAAGGATCTGTAGAAAATGTTAGGAGTCATATTTGAGTAAATCTTGAAAAATATGTTAAGGAATTTATATAAAGTACTCTCAAAATCCGCTTGAAATTTCCCGGGCATCGGCATCAGCCACATTTTTGAGAATATAACCGTTTTTGAAAGAAACACTGTTTTGATATCAGTATTACTCCCAAATATTTCTGTCAAAATCTACACGTCTATTTTTTGCAGCATGACATAACTTTTTCTACGCTACACAGTGCTTAGTAGAGGAACAAGTAAAAAGAAGAAATGACAGGAATAAGATCCTTGCAAAAAAGAATGACGGGGAAGTGTGGAAAATAAGGAACAAAACACACGATTGCAGTAATAGAGGACTAGGAAACGAAGTGAAACGGTCAAGAGATGTCCAAAAATACAATAAAGGAGGAGTAGCATTTTACAATGCCAACGGGAAGAAGGGGAAGCATGGAAGGAACCGTCGCTACAGCCCTCACCGCTTCGTCGTTGCCCTCGCCCTCGTCATTGCCGTCGCTTTGCCGTAACGAGACATGCTCCGTACCAAGCGCTTCGCATCCATCTCGCCGAATTTGCTGCACAGTGAGAAACACACCAAAACGTTGTTGCCAAAGGGATATAATACTTACATTGACTAGATTATTATAAATATCTATAGCAGTAACGGAATTTAAATTCGAATATCTGTTGCATTCATTTAAATCAGAGAGTGCCTTCTCAAGATACTAGTTTGTAATGTTACAAATCATCAAACATTGTTACGGGTGGGCGTTAATTATGAGTGTTATGTCGGCTAAAAAGATCACAAGCTGCCGATGAAATTCAAAATGAAATTTAAAGAAACGAAATTTGTGTAGTTTCCTTCGAAACTGAAAGGTATAAAGATTTTCTTTTAATTTATTACTTCTTATTGTAAGTCTTTCGGTGTGTTGGATGCACCCATAATTTCTTCTCCATACAATAGACATAAAATTTATTTTATTTAATTATGCAATTATTTACAATGCCTAGCAAATTACTGAGGTTAATCGTTTGAAGGACCAATAGGTAACGCAATTTAATATATTAAGACATTTTTATTATGGTTTGTATATTGAAGTGTTGAGTATAAAAAAGTTCCAAATAATTATAGACAGTCTTAATCATCACATATTTATTGATTAAGACTGTCTATAATTATTTGGAACTTTTTTTATACTCAACAATTCAAAAGAGACAGTCTATAGTTGAATTTGTTTATCGAAGGTATGATATAAATTGAACAAAATTATCTTGCGAGGATGTGCAATTTAAGCATTGTCGTAAGTGTAATTTAATTGTTCAGAAGATTGTAATAAGTCTGATAAATACCTCGCGGTCTTTAATAGTAACGCCGCTCAGAATGATCAAGACAATTTGAGAGACTGTACTTCTTATGGAAACTTGAATGTCTTTTTAGTACCTTTGATCTTTTCTACTGTAAAAAGCTACTGAACATTTATTGTTACAAACGTTATCTAAGTTACATTTCTTAATTAACTCGTATTGTCTTGGTAACATATTGAAATATCGTTCTCACCAAGCATTGAAAGCAATAATTTTTTTTTCGCACAATTGTTACAAACTTTTGAACCGTTTGACCGCTAGAGGTGCTTAAATTCAGACCTTGGCTGCACGGACCCTTTGGTATCCAATGAACCTTAGCCTTTCTCTAAGGGTAAGGCCTTTCTCAAATATTACCAAACATTTGTGTTGTGTAACTTCAGATCTCACTTTGTTAGATATTAGAAAAATTCGGGATTTAGTTATTTTGTAGAAAGTTCTTTTTAATAAAACCCGTGGCTCGTTTGTCGATGAAATATTATTTCGTAATAGCAGTCATAATGGCAGAAGATGAATTGTAGGAATTCCAGACTTCATGAAAACCTACATAGACTCTTACGATTTTGAAAACATTTTACCCACTGTGTGTGACACTAAAAACAGATAAGAGCCACGACCTCCAGCAAGTGCTTCCGCTGTCGACGAGAGAATTCGCGCTTAAGCTTATGCACGGCAGCAATGCTGCCATGCGAAACATCGGTTCTCAGAGAAATTGTAATCTACTTACTCCTTCTCAGTGACGGAAGAAACTTGATATTACATCCAACATATTTGAAAATGAAGCAGAATTCTGTTACAAATTAGCGAACAGTATTAGTAAATTAGCAGTTTGAACAAGTTCATTGTGACTTTTCTGAAACTAAAAACGAGCTTCTCTAAATACGGTTACTTCATTTAAGGGTACTTCTCACGAAATCTTTATTGCTTTTCTTTTTACACGTTTGTCTGTTCCAGATTATTCTAATTACTTAAAACGAATAAATGTACTAATAAATTAATGTCAAATGCAAGCACGTCTTTAACATACACTGAATAATTTGTGTCTTGGTTACCATACATTCTCGAAAATAAGCTTCCTTCTTCCAAAAATAGGTAGCTAAAAGTGGAGGGGGCCTATTATGCTAGTATTTCGAAACGAAGCGAAATATTTTTTTCAAAAATTGATTTTTTTTAAATGTCAGAAAGGGTTATATTATTTTGTTTCCAGCATTCCATCTGAAATTTTCTTCCGATATGCTGACAAAAAAAGTGCAGGGAATTGGGAATTTTTAAAACATGTTATGGCAATGAATAACATGTGAAGAACGAAATGAAGTTTTCAGAAATGTTCGTTTCAAAAACGGAGAGGGAGATGGCGTACACGCGAAGGGGTCTATATTAGAGAAAATATAGTAATTAATTTTCCTCTCTTGAAGAAATTTCATTCGTAGTGTTTATTTATACTTAAACATTGCAAAGATACGGTATATGTAAAATAGAAATAGTGTAAAAAGTTTATTTGAGGTTTGCAAACTACTTGCGTTTCACCTCTAGCCTTCTGGATTAAGGTTACTTCCTTCACGTAATGTTTTTTCTGTACACACATTTTGTTACATAACTACTCCGAACGTCATTTACGAAACATGTTTTACCCAAAGTGTTTAACTGAAAATATGGAATATTGTGAGATATTACATATTCGCTGTTGAATGAAGTAGTTTTGAATTATAAAACTCGTATTGCAAAAAAGACGAACATAATAATAACAATCTTATTACATTAAGATGAAAAATGTCAATATATTGTCCTTTAAAATTTTAAATGATTTTATTCTAAAAACCATCAATTTATTTAAGAATTCTCGTACTATACACAATTTCAAAGTTTCCTAAAGACATTACCAGAAAACATAAGTTTGCTCGCCCGTATCTTCTTCCAGATACTGAACAACAGAGCGCAAAAGTGAAGCAGTATCTTATTGCTTTCATTGACTCTTACGTACAGTTTCAAATGAATATTTTATTACCAGAATATAAATGTGAATGTCGAAATGAACGCAATAATAGAGAATAACTTTTCGTAATAAATTAATGATATACTGCATTACAATCATAAACTTTATTTCGATTCATTTAATTTTAACATTACATGGATACGCGAGGTAATCTGTTACCCCAAATAATAGAATTAAATAACAGAATACAAGGTTACTGAAGAATTGTTTAAAATTAACTGGAATTTATTTTCATTTCTAGTTAATCGATGTTACCTGAAAATACATGTCTAATCCATGTTCTTGAAAGACATTTATTGCATTTGTGCACGTTTTTTTGCCGTTTGACCTACGGCACTCCATCTCAAACATTCAATTATTTCTGATTTATTCGTACGCTGCTTTAAACTTTTATCAGAGGGCATAGACGAGAGCATCAATACATTGTTTCTTCATAGTGAAGAGAAAAAGTGCAGATTTGATTCTTGTGAGAAGAAGAATTACGTACATTCTTATTTACATATGTACACGTATTCACGGGTGTTTTGTTACCCTATCTCACCACTAATTTCATACTCAAAAATGCAAGACAAATAACAAAACGTGATTGGCACAGACGAACCTTAACGGAGAATACACGCAATTTCACGCGTGCCACTTTTCATTTGCGATAACTGCAAATGATAAATAAAAGACTTGGGGGTAACTTCAACGAGATAGAATATTACTGCATATTCTCACTCGTACAACCCATGTATCCTTTCTAATAATGATCAAGTTTACATCACCTCCCTCTATAATTATGAAATTATGAATATTAAATTATTTAACAACAATTACATTTACTTTAAATAATTTGGTAAAAATATTCGTAACCTAATTTTTTTAACAATTTAACAAACATTTTATTTTATTTTAACACAAGGTTTTAATTCTTGGTTTGCGTTTTCATCAGGTGTAGACTTTTGAAGATCCGTAATATATTTTGTAATAAATACATTAATAAAATTTGAAAAAATCGGAGAAGTTTAAACAATATTCATGACCATTCTCATTCATATTTTTGCACAAATACAAGAATAGCTTTTGAACAGAAAGAAAAATAATATATATTGAAATCCCTAAGTATTAAGATAAGTAATGAATTGCATCAGCACTACTTGAAAAATAAGAAATTTTAGCAACAACCATTATTTTAAAACGTCTTAATGTAATTTATATCAAATTGAACTCTTACTAGGCCTTTTAATAATGATTATTTCACCATTTATTAATTACATTATTAGGAGTGTCCATTAACATGCATTTCAGTAAAAACAATTTATAACAAAAATTTAATTCTTGGAATTGTACCAGTATCTCAGAGAATGTTATTGAATCACAGGAAATTGATATCTAATTCACAAAGAAAAACTGGAACGCGCATGAAGTACCTTCCTGATGTTAGGTGGGTCTCGGCGCGGGCTCTTCCTTTAGAGAGTGTCTTGATGCACGGTCAATTACCGACTGCCAGTTTCCATGGGCCAAATACTTCGCTCTCTGGAGGAATAATCTTTAACTACTAGTTCTCGGTGGAAGAAGCTTTTATTGTACGGGAGCGTGGTAGAACTGTAGGCGGGATAACAAGCATCGCTCGACAGTACCGCCAGCAGCGTTGAAAATTGTAAATAGTACAGTTTCTGGTGTTCAAAGAGACAAGAAAGGACTAAAATTGACAATTCGTCGACAAGAAGTCTTCAAATAACAGATATTTTTGATGAAAAACAATGGACAACTAATCATCTGTATAATGTATAAAATGAACATCATCTCGAACTTCCACAAAGCAAAAGACGCTCGAATAATTTAATAACACGTACATTTCTTAAATAGATCAAATTTTATCTCATTTGGAATAAAATTTAGGCTTGCAGAGCCTCAGGTTACAAATAATCCTCGTCACCCTCAGACAATTGAGACTCCCCAACAAAACACATACGTATCCCCGAACCCATGTACACACAAACGTACCCACACCCACGCGCATGCATTTTGTGGACCACTTTCAAATTAGACCCAAATTAACCACCTAACGCTAACAACAAACATTTTTACTCTCGTGTTCGCCACCAGAGATTGACAAAATAATAGTGTCAAGTCATACGAGAAAGCCATGACTTGGGTTATTCCTTGAATAAGAGAACATATATAATTAGATCATAAAATGTCCGAAGAGTTAGTTTTGCAGGGTATTTAATTTACACAAGGTTCTTTTACGTCAACAACATGGCAGAGTGCAAAGTATTTTCCACCCTTTGGAAACTGAGACTCCACCGGCTCCATCAGCATTCTAATCAGCTAACTTTTCGTTTAGAAAGCATGAAGGCTAGCCTTACATCACTAAGGCTAGCCGACATATAAGCATCCATGGCCAGCGCTCAGATTTATCGACAGGTGCGTTAAGTCGCACACTTGCACGTTCTCCCCTTCTTGGGAAGCTCAATTTTGCAAGAATCGCCCACAGCTGTTGCTGAGCAAATTTGGCACATCCGCTGAAATTCGTCTCCCAGCGGCCTCGCACACTGCTGGGAAGGCAGCAACCCAACTGTAGTCAGATGGCGCCAGACAAAGAGGACAGTAACTCGGAAGGCGGGCGCACTACTTAAGTAGGAACGCCGGGGAGAGGTGAACGTTAAATCTGAATGAACGCAGGGGCACTAACAGCGAAGGCGAGGGAGATGAAGCTAGTATGTTCGAGCTTGTTTCCTTGGGATTAGCAGGGTTGGATTACGACGCAGTTGAACTTAATCATACGGTGAGATACGTGTCGCTATTGGCATACTCCAACGCAGCACGGCGTTCAGTAATATGACGTTCAAGAGGCTAACATGAAAGGCAGAATTTCTTAATTGAAGAATGCGACATGCTACTGGATCACGATGGATGTAGAAAATCATTTAAAAGTGATGTTAAGAGTTACAGAAATTTCAAAACTCATTGGATGGACCGCAATTTTGACAAATAACATCAATATACAACATAATGCCCTTACGTTTTGATATTTCCTTCGGTCAACTCAATTTAAAAACGGAAGTTATTCAATTTAAAAACTTCAAATAAAATTCAATATATATAAAAATCATAATACAGTTATGTTTAATATAAACCGATCTGAGAAGAATCATTTTTTTAATTGTATTTTCTTATCTTTTATGTGTATAAATAAAAAGTGTAAACAATCAAACGTGTAAAAGTGTATTCTTAGCTCAATAAAAATATATTTTTCCTAACAGTTATTTTGCTATATTACATTTTGCTATTCAAAGTGTAAATTTAAATAAATTAAAGAAGTATATTTATCACATTAAAATACAAATTAGGGAGAAAAGTGAAGTTTGTTTCGCTACCCGACTCTACGTTCAATTTTGTTTCTTTCATTATTATTTCATTAATTTTGGTCGCATATATGACAAGGAAATCAGCAATCTTATTTACATTTTACTTTTCTTTACTTACTTATTCTTACTTACTTACTTACATTTCTTACTTATTTACATGATCTTCTTGTAATTGGATTTATTTTGAGTTGTATGTTGAAAAATATTGTCAATTATATGGAATTCACATAAACTAGTAATTACATTTAACCATTTATAATTACAGTTGTTAATATTTTATAATGGTTTACGTTTGTGATTGATGATAATACATTTATAATATTTTTATTATTTTGTTATTTTACAGTGTGAACTGTAAAGAGTTGTTTTTATTATTATTAAAAATAATATTGATTTTGTGTTGTTACAGGTATGATGATGTGGATATTTATGCAACTGAAACAGCGAGTAGAGGAACGCCAGGTGAGTAAATGGAGTTGGTCGGCGTGTCAATTATACCGGCATTCTTGTTCCCTCTGCAGAGTGAAATAGAGAGGAGTGAGAGCAAGTATACCAAATCCTGAGAAGACCAGGTAAATGCGGATGAGTGTGAATGAGTGCGGGTGAGTGCGGGAGAATGCAGACGAGAGGAGGGAGAGAATGGGCGAGAGTGGGTGAATGCTGTGGGCAAGAGTGGATGAGTGGGTAAGTCATGGTGAGTGCGAGTAAGGGGAAGGGCGATGGCAAGTGAATGCGGAAGAACAGTTTCAAGCGTGTGACAGCGAGAGAGTGCGGGTGAGAGAGAATGAGAGAATATAAGGGCGTGTATCGGAAATGAAGGAAAGTGAGTGAGTTAGTGAGAGAGAGACACAGACAGAATGAGGGAGAATGAGAGAGACTGTGGAATAATGATGCAGAGTGAGGGTGAATAAAGAGGGAGTGAGGGTGGAGTGAGAAGTATTGAGAAATTGTGGGGAGTGTGAGGGCAAGAGAGTAATTGTGACAATAGAACGAAACCATACAGAGGAGATAAGAGTGAGTGCGGATGAGTGCGAAGAAGTGGGCTTGCGACGAGTGACGAGTGACGTTGGGTGAGGGCAACCTGTTACGAGCAGGTGGGACCGCTCGAGAAATCCCCCGTCGATTGATTGATTTTAGTGATTCCGTGTGCGTCAACTGCTAAGGTCATTAATCCTATAATTGTATATTGTTTCTTCGGGAGGTGATCTTCAGTTGGATGATGAGATCCGAACGCCGAACTTCCCTCCGGCAAGCGTGGTTTTCCCCAAGCAGGTATATCCCACCAGCAGGGCACCTCCCCAGCCGGGACAAGCTCTATGCTCCCGACATGGGTGGTAATGTAGTGCATGTTAGTGTAAGTGGGTATAAGTACAGGGCGAAGTCAGGGCAAGGAAGGGGAAGGAAACATCGCACGCGGTCCGTGGTCCATTTGTTAGGGAGCTGCTCCGGCATTCGCCTGGTGTTGATCAGAGAAAACACGAAAAACTATCGATCAGACCAGCCTAGAATTCTCCTCCAGTCAGCTGAATTCGACCTAGGTATTCAGCTAGTGTTGAAAATCCTGCCACCGTCAGGACTCGATCCTAGGACTTCTCGGTCAGAGGCACTGCAGTGACATCAGTCAGCCCTGAGCCACCCATCCCTGAGTTATCCTCTGACGCACCTCTCGCGGCCGCGCAGAACTCCCCGTCCCTCGAGGAAGTGGCACGGGAAGGGTGAGATTGTTGCGTGGCCCACGCGTGGGCGGCGACCTCCCATCTCGCAAGCGGGCGCAGATAAGCCGCAGCGCCGCCACTTCCGGGTGATGGACGGCGGCGGTGAGGCGTGGCGGGGCGGTGACGCCGAAGCGACGCGCCCCCGCGCTTTAATTACCCGGGACAAATGGCGCGATTCCGGCGGAGGCGGAGGCGGCGGCAGGTGCATTCGTCTTGGCTTCGGCCCACGCCCCTTCGCCTGGATGATTTGCGGCCGGGGGCTAGGGTTTGCCACGCTCTGTAAAGGAAGCAGCTGGGCCCGGTGAACGCACGCACTTGCAGCAGCGTCCAAGAACGAAGGCTTTGGAAGACAGAGTCGTGCGAAACGGGAGCGTCAGAGTGAATACGTGTTCGGAAGATTTCGCGTGTGGGAGAACGGCGACGTTTATGACCGAATATTTCAAAGCACTTACTAGAACGTAGGCGCGGACATTTTGGCGAAAATGGCCGTTCTTTCCGATAAGAAGAATAATGCTAAATGAACTTGGAATTGTTAGGCTGAACTGAGCTGTTGAACATGATCATTAACAATCTATTTTAGCTCGTTTATGTACGGAAAGATGAATGACCTCTGATTTATTTCATGGTAACTATGATAGGAGATTGCAGAAGAAATAGATTAAGTTTAGTGCAGTCGAAGTCAGTGTGGGCACTGTCAATTAAGTCGGCAGTTTGCGCCGAAACATTTTCTTTGTTTGTAAAGCAACCTATACGTTGTTATATACCTGTAGGTTGTGATTGACTGGGTAGCCGGCCACTCTGATGGGACCGTGCGGTGAAGCAAGGATATGGACTGAATCGGACGGCAAGGTAGAGACTTGGGTCGGACAGACGGGCGGTTTCCTTCGTCCCATTTTTCGTAATAAAGGCGAAGTTTTTCTGTGGTTGGCGACTCGTGGATGTAAATCATTCTCCTTCCTCCTCTAGGTAAAGGGCTTCAAATCCCGGTCTATCCATGTGGAATTTGTGGCGGACATAACGGTTATCTCGTTTTTGAGCCCAATTTCCTGAATCTCATTTCACTATTAACTCATAATAATTCAAAATTATATCATCATCGTCACTCATGCAGCAAAATCATTAAAATCAGGTGTTGCTGAAAAGGCTAGGGACAGAGGATCTTAACAAAGAAAAATCTCGTTGTCCACCAGCAGTCGTTGGTTATGGTAGAGGGTACATGCGACAATAAAAACTTGAGGCATGCGCAACGCAGGGTTCTTGCCACCTACAGCTGTAAACGTCACCGGGGGGTGGAGGGAGGGGCTGCGTCACGGCAGAGCGCCGTCGAGGCGTGAGCAGCTGCCGCCCGCAGTGCCCGAGGCGCCGCTCCGCCCCGGCCATTCGTCCCTGTGAGGCTCGCGGGAGCCCTCCATCTCGGCCAAGGGCCGCGCCACCTGCGCCGCCACGCCACGGCGCCCCTTCGCTCGCCGCCCGGCCTCCGCACAATGGCACTGTGGGCCAGGATGTGACAACAGCTCGCACACAACTTCACACGAGAGCGCCGGGGGAGGTGGCTCAGGGCATCTACTGATGTCCCCACAATGCCTTTCCGACCGGGAAGTCCTAGGTTCGAGTCTCGACGGTGGTAGGAATTTCGACACTAGCTAGATACCTGGGTCGAATCCAGTCACGTCTAGAGGAGAATTCTAGTGGCCGGCTGCTCTGATTGGTAGTTTCCCATGGTTTCTCCGATCAAACTCATGTGAATGTCGGAGCAGTACACTAACAAACGCGCGCGGGATCTTTCCTTTTCTCTTCCTTTATCTATCCTTTCTTACATACGCTTACACTTTCTCCTACCACACATGCCGGGAGACCGGTCGGGAGATTAGACAATGTCCCGGCTGGGGCGGTGCCCCGCTGGTGGGAGATACCTGACTGAGAAAAAATCCTGCTAGCCAACGGTAGGGTGGCGCCGGATCTCTCCACTCAGCGGGGAAAGATCACCAGCCAAGGAAATCATCTCCCAAGATCGCCATCAAGATCGCCACCTCCCAAAGAAAAACACATGCACTACACTTACGTTATTAATGACCTTAGCTGTTGACCCGCCTGGAATCACTAATAACGAGGGCAATCTGTTGTGTAGGTTTTAGTAGTTTAATTTACAAGTAGGTTTCAATTACAATTGATCCATGTGAAATTTTTGGCGGACAAAATCGGTTTCCCGCAGTTTTCCCAATTACCCTCTTATTCGACAATTTCTCCATCATCATTCATCATTCCATCAATAGCCGCCCCTCGATAAGTTCGAACTTATATAACTGCACATACAATTATTTTAATGTTGCATATGTAAGAAAAAATGGCTATATAGTATTATATAGTATGTATAGTATTATATAGTATAATATAGTATAGAGTATTACAGGAACGGTTATATGGTTTAACATTAGTTAAAATAACTTTTCTTTTAAAAGTGCAAGATTTATATTGATGAGAGAATATTTGTGATGTATGATCCTGAAAACGTCTGTAAACATTTTGGAGCATTATTGACTTTGTGATCAATTCATTATCCTCTAGGACAGGGCTGCACAGCATTTTGGGCTTTCACTAATACCAGGAGACGCGCGCGAGCAACTTTGGTGCAAATACGAAAATCGCTGAAGGTCGGGGATAGGTTCATTCTAGGAATGGGGAATTACAATTCTATCAATAGTGCGTAAATTGAAAGAGTTGTCCGCGAAAACATGACGGTCACACACAGTTCAAGTAATATTTCTTTTTGTATTATATTTAAAATGTTTGTTATTGGTATATGACCATGAAATATGAAACTACAACAAATTACACGTATTTGATTTGGACAAAAATTATAATATTTGCTCGTTAGGCTGATAATGTAATTCGCTTTGCTGCGATGTCATCACCAATTTAGTGTTTTGCTAAACACGAAATTACAAAACTGAATTGATTTGTTTGATGATGACAGCAATAAACTATTTTTTAATTAACTATGTTTAATTGAGTAAGACGATTCTACCAAGCTGAAACATAATCTTCACTTTCCAACCATCTTATTCAAAACAACCACTCTTTCGACCCGGATATCAACTTTAAAAGTGTACATTTTGAAAACAAAGGTAGTAAATTGAATATTTTACAAAATTTTGAAATTTTAAAATTGTACAAAAATTCAAACATAATTTGCCTCTCCAATCCACAATCTCAATTTAAAGCCAGCCCCATTTTAAATTAATTTTTTGACTAGTTTCTTATTTTACTTCTTCCCTTCCTTTCCCTGAGTCTATCCCCGTACCACGTGTGATGCACAAAATGGCGGCATCCTTGGACGGAGCACTATGTTGACATATATTTATGTGTTTATTCTGTGTTACTTGGGTAATTACTAGTATAATTAAATAGTTTTTATGCTAAATAGATTTATATACTTATGTAATTTTCCATTTTCTAACTTGTGAACTGAATTTTCAACATTATAGTCACTGATGATGGGAAAAACACTCCCGAAACACGTGTATGGCTAAATTCTCTACATATTAAACATTTTAATCTGCTATTGTGTTTGATACTTCTTTATCCTTTGAACTTTATTGAAAGATATTATTCTCCAAAAAATCATGATTATTTTCTGCTCTAATTTCTGTCAATAGTACATTATATACTTCTAATATCAAATCAACGAACACTATTTATTCATCGTTTACGACGTCGTATAAAAATATCAAGCCCTTTGCATTTTATTCAAGAAGACTCATGAAAGTCTCACGATTGCTCGTGAACTATCATCAGAGACGTTTGCTTGTTGATATCTTTTATTGAGATCCATAATGGGGAGAAAGGTCACAAATATATGTCCTGCTAAACATTACCCTTCTTGGAATTGCCTATATTCCATTTTCATGCCAATCTGGATGTCAGAGATTGTTCTCATAATTTTCTTCATTTTTCTTTCATTTGGAAATTATAACACTCCTGGTGAACAATCAATTATTAAATTGTAAATATTTGTTTCTTAGCATTAAATAATAGAGTTATAATAAAGCTCACTGCGCTTTAAAATATTGCTCAGCAGTCACAAATAACATCAATTAACAAAATTAAGAAAAGAAAATATATGTAGTGGTGGATACAAAGGTGGATACACAGCAGTTCACAAAAGAACGTAGACAGTTAATTATGGATCTTGTAGCTTGAAATATGGACATCACTCGTGTAAGTACCACCAAATAAGTGGTAAAATGATTTTACAACATGCATCACTGCATTAGACGCCCCGGCATTCAATCTAGCCCCGCGTCGTGACGTCAGGCTTCTCCCCTCTCTGCAAAGCTTCCGACCCCACTAACTTGCACTTTCGGCGCTCTCACGGGCAGACGGTCAGTTCATAAGTGCAGAATGCGCAGAGGAGCAGGCGTTGTGCAGGCCTTATATAGGGACTACGTCTAAACTGGATGTATCTGGGACCATCTACAAGACACTAACATACACTTCCGAGCTGGCCGGACATGGGTGCAGCGGAACATGGCGTCCTTCAATGACACAACGCACACTCAAGTTAAAGGAGAAATCTCAAGGCCATGATTCGAACTAGGGCACTGAATGGCTTCGCACGCAGTCTAGCCATAGCGAATGGTCTAGACATCAAGACCTGATTCAATTTTTGTGAGACAATACATGAGCTCCTTAAAGCCCAAGTGGTGTAATTGACATTTATTTATTTCGAGGTATTTAACAATTCACTTGTGTTGTTTTTGAAAATTCAGTAGTTTATTCCAACTCGCATTTTCCATACTGATTAATTTTGCCCTAGTATAAACTTCGTGTAATAGCCGAAATAGAAATACACTTCTTGAATGAACAGGTAAAGAATGTGAAAAAATACGAAATGCAGTTAACAGCACTATTTACATACTTTTCAACGAAAATACTTAATGGACAAAATTTTAAATATGTTAAAAAGATACTTTTTGGGAACCACATAGGAACAGATCCAATAAAACAAGTTAAAACTCCGGGCCATTTCCAAGTTACATAATTTTTGTTACTCGTCAGTCATCGCCTTCATCACTATTGTCATTTCCATTGAGTGGCCCGAAGACTTCAGAAGTAATGCAACGATTAAAGTAACGGTGATAAACAGGTAGTATAAAGGGCAAATGGTTTTTTGAATCTTTCCTCACTCTTTTTTGAAACGGGCTGCGGTTCGCGGTACAGCCGTCTTTGGTGTTTGTTAGCAAGGGAAACTGGACATTCTTTCTTTTAAATCTCGACTTCAAACTCAACTTGTTAAATGACATCTACCTCGAAAGAGTTTTTGCAAAATAACTGTGAATGGCTCATTCTTTTGGTAAATATTGAATATTCTTAGCAAAATCAAAAATCAAACCGGTTTCAGGTAAGATACAGCAACTCCAAAATACATCACTAGGACTGACAACAGATAGCTCTAGTGATAGCAAAAACGTGGGCGGCTCTCTACCCTCAATAACTTACAACTATCCCTTTTGGGAAGTAAGTAGAATGCCATTTACTGAACTCGATTATCAATGCAATTAAAAAGTAAGAAAAATGGAGGTACTGCATTCGGGTTTTAAGAATCTCATTTAATGGAAACTTTGCTCATTTTTAAATTCTCTCTTCAGAATACAGGTAATAAATGTTTGCCTGTCAGAACCAGTTGCACTAACCGTGTCGCCTCGGCCCACTAAGCATGTAAATCAGGTGTGCTGCGTGTAAGTCAAACTTTCTACGGATTTATGATGTAACTTGCAGCCATTCGTGAAAAACAGGAAAGCATGTATGAGTGTCTTCAGGAGCATTTATTTGATATATCATTTATTTGCATTTTATGTACTAAATATATTGAAAGAAGTTATACTTGGGTTGATTTTCAAGCAAAATAGCATTCAAATGTATATGTTTCTGCAAAATACTTTCAGTGCAGTATTGATGTTTAAATGATATTATTTCCTTACATTCACTGGATAAAAATAACCACTATTGTCAAATTACTTTCTAACAAATACAAATGGCTTCTCTCATCGGGCATTACTAACAACCAAGTGACACCGAAACCAAGTCTAAAATAGGTGGACCAGTTCAGTATTGTCTCTAATTTCGTATTTTTATTTCTTTAATAATAACAATAAAATAATAATAATAATAATAATAATAATAATAATAATAATAATAATAATAATCAACAAAGGCGCACTCAGAATTTTTCTCGATGGGAAGAGGGGAGAGGCAGGTAAACTGTGTCCGGTAAGTGTTAAATACTCGTGCATCAATAATCTCGTCAAAAACGTTTTCACGTGAATAACTAGAGTACAAATGTGAAAGCTCTGACAATGCACAGCCCTCCTATATCTTTTGTACTCGATACTACTACCATCTGTATATTTGCATATTGCTGTCCTATGGCTTTCGTAAACTCAGTGTATTTCTTTTCAGTTGTCGATCACTGTACGACGTTTCGAAAAGAGAGAGCAATACATTTGAGATTGCCTTTATTTTTCGTTACGTTATTCTCCCTGTAGGTTTTCTTCCTTCAGGGCAGTGTTATCAAGGACGATGCCACGAACGGGAGTCCGTGGCACGAGCGCCACAACGAAATCGCCCCTCCACGCAGTTCATCACCCCGCCACAAGAGACAACGCCATCACTATTGTAAAACGATGGTACTACTAATAGTTTCCTTTCCCGACGGCAGTTGTGCAGAGAAGTTCGTGGCACACTACGGTACCACGAAGCGTACCACTGCCACCAGTAGAAGACCTTGACACCACTGCTTTAGGGGATTTTTCCTCGCTGTACCACTGTGTCTATTTTCCGTGTTTTTATGAAGAGACTCACTGGAGGGAGACGGATAACTTAGAAATTTAGCATGTAGACTTTGTACTGACTTAGGGCCGGTTTCACCAATGCTTGTTAACACGCTAACCGGATGTTAGGGATTTTAACGGCCCGTTAGACAAAATACGTGTTTCACCAAACTTTAACGCCTGTTAACTTTCGTTAAAGTTAACGCGTGATCTCTGCTCCGTTAGCAGCAGTTAACGCTTGGTTAGTGGGCAGCGCATCGGAAATATTGGGTTTCGGTTTCATCGGGCATCGCAGTTTCAGGAAAATGGAAAGAGCTTTGCAGTATGTACTGGAAGACGACGACGAATTGGAAAGCCTGGAAATGCCGTCTGTGCGTCCACGTGTTTTCAGGAAAGAAGAAGGGAAATTATAACCCACAAAACAACAAAACTTGTACAAGCACCACATGACCACAATAGAACGGCAGAGAATTGTGTATACTAGTGTATACGTGTTTTGTTTCTTTATTCTCTGTCTATTGAGAGCTCATTCTCCACAGAGTTTCCAATTCACGGCCTTTAAAAGCAAATATTCATGCATTTGTACACCCATTAAAGTTAACTGGCGATTAGCTAACAGAAGCCGTGGAAACGTTGGTGAAACGGAACAAATCTTAACAGGGAAGTTAACTTTAACGGCTCGTTTACTAACGTCACGTTAGGTGTATGTTGGTGAAACCGGCCCTTAGTGTTTTTACACTTACTCTTTATAATGGCCGTTTCTTAGAAAAATCCTGCGTTCTCCCCTCTCCATTGGGGGCTTTCTTTTAAAAAGCAGTACAATGCCCTAACCCTCGCCGCCTTCTCAGCCACCTCAGAATTGGTATGTCTGCTCATCTGAATTTATTTATTTACTTATTTATTTATTTATTTATTTATTTATGTACTGATTTGGCGACACTACTTTTTGTTTTATTTTATTTCACTTTTCAATAATAATTAATGTCATTCCAATAAAATTTAATTTTTCACATTATCTCCCTTTACACCTTCTATAACAATTTTTTAAAAATATTGTATATTTGTTATTTCATGTATTCTTTCTTCAAATTGTTACCATTTTCGCAGTTTATATTACAATTTTTCGATTTGCTTATACTTTTTTTATTAAATTCATAATAATATTCTCTAATAGATAAAAGTTTTATTCGTAATTTGGATATATTGTAATTTTTGTTACATTGAAGATCCACAATGCGACCCATAAAGCTTTCTGAAAGACCCGCGCTTTCTCAGGCAAGGGCTTTCGCTCAACGCTGAATGTTCTAGCTACTCATCCACGGCAGGGGCATTTCAGGGCATACAGGAAGAACATTCACTCATGTGTACGCTTAGAAGCATCCGCCACGCATGTTAATGGATAAAACTTTGCCTGATTCCGTAAAACGGTACTAATTAAAGCCTACTGTCATCGTATCCACAGCTTACAACTTTTACTTTTCCCCGTTTGGGACATTTAGGTTTTTTCGTCTGTATTGCAACCATCTTTATTTCATTAAAAAGCGTTGGCAATTTGCACTGTATCATATCACATTATCAATATTGTATTTTGTGTGTCTTTACGGTGAATTACCGAAGGACTACCTTGATTGTTTTCTTTAGAATGTTCTAATTGGAAAAGAAAATTCAACTCCAAGTGCCATAACATGGTACAAACCTTTTTCGCTTTTGTGACGGATATGCAATATTCGTATAATAATACTGGCAACTTTATTATTATTTCATACATGTCTTCCAAAACATCCACTGTACTGCTACAATGACAGCAAACTACTTCATAACATCTAGCAATTACATAGTAAATCTTATCTATTTGCTAAATCTTGGACAAGAATCCTTTTAACGTCGATCTGGGGGGCCGAGATCGCTAAAGCTGTAGTGCTGAGGTGATCCCGGGCGGAAGGAGAGCGGGTTCGAGTCCCGCTTCGGAGATGGTTGTATTTGTATTTCTGCTTTCATCCCTCATCATCACCATATCACTTTATTCAGCAGACAGGCACACCCTAGAGTTAATCAATAGTGGTCGTTATGACGCCTTAGCTAATGCGATCTTAAATAGACGAAAACACTGTTTATCAAAACAGGATCTATCAGTAGGCGATTCGTGGTACAATTTGTAGTGCAGGTGTTTCCTGTAAGCGTTTCCAGTTATGACACATCAAATAGAGATCCAAATAAATATAAACTGATCGCCAAATTTGTTGCAACCATCAGAAAGGTTATTTCTTTCTTGCAATAAAATCAAAGATATGTGAAGCAATTTAATTTGGAAATTTGAATATATTATTTGCAAACTCACACTCAATAATCCAATAGTTTATTAATTCATTTTGACATACTAGCATTATTCACAATATAATGGGAAATTATTCACAACCAATTCTAACACTATTGTACGAGCACGCAAATACAAACTGATGTTTTGCAGGCTGTGCTTCAAACCACGTTAGTTTTATTCAGAAGGTTGTATCGAGACGCTGTCAAAGGTACTAGATGCGAGTGCAAAAGAAATTCTTGATAATTCCAACAGGCACGTCACTTTTTATACCCGCGTTCATTGTGTAAACAATTGTTTAATACTACTAGAACACTCAAGCGTTTGATTGATTGATTAATTATTTCGTGTTTCCCGGCGCGTCAACTGCTATAGTCATTAGTCCCGTAAGAGTGACGTATGTTTTTATCACTGGCGGTGGCGGTGTCTCCCCAGTCGGATGGTGAGATTCGGCGCAAACTCACACACACGTCGACTTGCGGGGTTTCCCCCAGTCCAAGTAACTCCTACCAGCAGATATGAGGCATATTAAAATTTTCGCCCGTTAAATGAAGTCCCCACTTCAAACACAGCGTCTACGTAGCACATTTCGCACATTCGTTTTTATTTTTTCCCAAGTACTTGCATCTAACACGGAAGCCTAGCTCCCTTTTTTAAATACAAGGACTAAACGCACGATAAGCTCATGTTCTTCCTTCCCTTGTCCTCCGCTTGTTTATTCATCGAAAATGGCCTCACGTGTGTCATAGATTCAACGGATTAGGAATGCTGGAACTTGTACCACGGTGGGGGGGTGCACCTTGGGTGCTTTGGTGCAAAGGTGTTATGGTGCAAGATGGTATAATGCAGACATTGTAGATGATGAAGAGAATAGACATTGTAGCTAATGTATTTAATAATTATATCTGTTCTGTTTACAAACAAAAAGCTAAGCAAATTATTACAGTGCACAACAACGTGGATCATGTATTTGAAACTGATCAGTCGGAGATACGTTCACATTTGAAGGAAATGTAAAGCTAAGTCTTGTGGTCCGGATGATATTTCAACCATGTTAAAGCTAGTAGGGGAAACAATACTTCTCATATGGCCATAGATGCTTAGCGTTCTCTCAATTTCTACGCATATGAATTAGTAACACACATATTGCAAAGCCCACGGTGGAAGACAACCTTCTTCTCCTGCGCAAAGACAGAAAATACGGAAAGTATCAATGTTTAGAACGGTTAACCCTTAACTACGGACATCGGGTCAATTTGACCCGAAGGTATTTTCTCTTTTATTTTCCGAGGACACGGCGAGTTATCACACGCGTTTCATGTAATCTCTTCTTATAACGTTCCTATTCAGAGCGTGCAATGAAAAAATACCGTTGACATCTGTTTCTCTAAATTGCCGTTTCTTACCCGACGCCAGAGTTGGTGTTCAGGTGCTTTTCCATAGGGCGGTTGTGTAATGGTTGCACCTGAGTGGTAATTCCGCCTTCAGAACTCATTTCAGGTTCGTGTTGTACACTGCTTTCCGTTAGGTCAAATCACAATTGGCAATATTTGGAACATTACGAAAGAACAACAAACCTGACACTGCTGGAATTCTTGCGAAGAAACAAAGAGACGTAAATTCAAGTCTCATTGGCTTTACAGAAGAGGTGACAATGGCTTTTTGTACCAGCCATATCACGAACTGTAGTTATTCGCAAGGCGAAGAGCATTGACGAACCCACAGGCTCTCTGCAGAAGCTACACACTGTAACTCTACGAAATTGTACGAAAGGTGGAGTGGACACTTTCGATCAATTGTGTAGAAATTAAGGCAGAATAACAAGGTGTTAATTAACTCTATTCTTTTATTATGTAAATATGATTGTTTATTGTTACATACATTTCTACATTGTACATAATATTAAACACCATCAACCTCCCAGAAACTATACAAAGGAAATTAATTTCTTGAATGAGAATGATCGAGCCCATATGACCCGACGCCAATGTGCGTATGTGTTATAGATGTCACGCCACTAGTTAAACTTTGCACTCGTAAGCAACGAGAAGAATACACTTCTTCAGATCGTGCGGCATGTTAGAGATGTCACGTGAATAATGGCTCATATCAGTATGTAATGTAACAAATCCTACAACTCGTAGGCTACGTCTCAGTTGTAACACAAAAAAATCCTAATTAATAGGTAGAGCATGTCACAGATGCCTACATATTTTCCTGGAATGTAAAATAAAGTTCTCATTTTTGAATCAGTCCTGGATACTATTTTATTTTTAATCAATACATAAGCAAAATTGTGAGAACGAGCTGGATCGGACGAATGCCGAGTATCGGTTTCGAACTGTGTCGCCTTTTTATATTGTCATTTTAGACATGTCTTACGAGCAGTGTTGCCAGACGTACCAGGATCCTGGTGTTTTTATCAGGATTTTAATGACAATACCATGTACCAGATTGAAGACACCCTGATACGCTTAAATACCAGGATTTTAAGTCTGGGTAATTGATGATACTCGATGTAAGATTCGTGTAATAACTTTTTATTCAATAATTTAACGCGAACACATATTACAAATAACTGTGATTTTGGCGAAAAGACTGCTGTAAAAACATTGAGCGTGACATTGGATAGTATTTTTCCAGCACATGCCATAGGAGAAAAAGATATAACGTCTTAGTTTTCCATTTATGATGGAAAGATTTTTTCTTCTCACCACGCTTCCATTCAATATATTGATGTAAAATGACTCCATATCGAGTTAAACATAATGAAGTTACCGTGCGCGTTAAAAATAAAAGGGTTATAATATGAACAATTTTAAATCAATTGTCACTGGTACCAGGAATTTTAGTGGAAGTAGCAGGATTTTTGAGGGTTGGTACTGCGTTACACATTTAATCATCTGGCAACGCTGCTTACGAGTTGTGGGACCTAATAGTGCTCAGAACCTCCGACCACAGAGTGCATTCATGGGTGGCATGTCACACATGCCCTACGAGTGCAAAGGGTTGGGTTGAAGCGCCCGCAATATTCTGCTTCCGCGTGCGCCGCGCCCGCCCACCTCTAAGCGCGAAGGCGGGAACTTGGTCGCGCAATAGTTTCGGGAAGTGAACGGAACCCACAGTCACTGCAGCTGTCAATTCGCATGCGGGACAACGGGAGGGAAGTGGGGGGCCGGTGTTGCCACGCGCAGACAGAGCGCTTCACGCCCTAATTGCCGGTCCTCCTTTGCTCCTCTCTGCCGCTCCGCCGGCGCGCGGCGCTAGCCGTACAATGGCACGCTCGTTACGCGGGGCGGGCGATGCGCGATTGTCCGCGCAGTCGATATGGCCGACACACCGCCAGGAGCGCTGTGCGCGCCGCCATCGCGATCACTACCGCGATCACTACCACTACGGTCACTACCGCGAAAAGTTGAACAGCTAAATAACGCGGGTGACACATTAACAACGTCAATATTCAGGTTTTATACTTCAATTTATTTATAATGACACTTGACGTTTAATTAGCTATTACGGCGCCATCCAATCCGGAGCTTGAACGTCACTACAGTGACGTCATGGTGGAGACGTTCAAGCTCACGATTCGATGTCACTGTAACAGCTGCATTACGGCAAGTTCTACAACAAATAAATCGAATTATAGGCTCTTGGTTTATTAAAAACTTCTGACAGAAGACTACGACTGACACTGAGAGGCGACGTAGAAATAGACGTACTGAAAATGAAATTTGAAATTTACCTTCCTATGGCGAATATCATGTAGCCAATACCATTGTGATGTTATAAAAGGGCAAAAATGTGTTTTTGTATCATTTTTGGTTTAATGCAATCCAGAAAGTATCTGAGCAGTGGTGCAGGCTTGCCGGGCGAGGGCCGGAAGGTAACGAGCAAATCAGGGGGCGGCTGGGCGGCGGGCAGGAGGGTCTGGACATGTTGACCGGAAGCAGGAAGGAGTGAAACGGGATGGAGCAGACCTGGAGAAGTGTATCGGGGGAATGTTTAGCAATACTTCCGTTTTACGCTATTCATAAGAGCTAATCATTTTCACATCACAGTGATCAATAAATGCCCCTGCTATACTGCGCTTCTTCGCATAACCGGGAGAGGTGGCTCAGCATCAACTCACGACACAGCAGCGCCTCTGAACGAGAGGTCCTAGGTTCGAGCCCGACGGTGGCAGGATTTTCCATACTAGCTTGTCAGTCGCTGCATGGAGGAGAATGTTAGCGGCCGGCTGCTGTGATCGATAGTTTTACGTGGTTCATCCAATCAACACCAGAAGAATGCCGGAGCAGTAGTATAACGAATAGGGCATTGATTGCGCGCGATCTTTCCTTCCTCTACTTGAACTACCCTCACCCTTACTTACACACACTCACTAAAATGCAGTATACCTACCACGCATGCCGGGCAACCGTCTGGGAGCTTAGTTAGAGCATGTCCCGGTGGGGACGGTGCCCCCCTGGTGGCAGGTACGTGGTTGGGGAAAACCCACCAGCCGACGGTACGTCGGCGCCGAACGTTGCCATCCAGCGGGAGATCACCGCCACTTCCCGCGATAAAAACATTCACTACACGTACGGGACTAATGATCTTAGCAGTTGACCGCCCGGAATCACTAACAGTCAACCAATCATCATGATCATCATCTTCACATACAATCATATATCATTCATTAAGTACTTACTAATAAACTTACAAGTGAGTTTTTTCTAGCAGCTCTTCACTTTCAGCTGAGGCCGAAAGCTCGGAAATATCAATCAATCAATCAAGAGCGACAGAGGAAAGAGCAAAAAGGAGATGAAATGCGGCGTGGATGACAGCAGGAGGGAGATAAAGTGGGGGCCGTAACAACGGGAAACAACTAAAATAAATTACCTTCAGTCTAATGGTATCTGGTGCTCCAGAGCGAAAGGACTCCTAGAGAGGGATATTCAGTGAGTGAAAATAAAAAAAAGGTTAATCAAAATAACTGTTAGTTCTCATTAAAAAGTGCAGCTTCAGGATTAGCTGATCGGAAAATTACTTGTTGGATATTTCCATTGCAACGGCCGGCAGAGAATTTACAAAATCACGATCTATACGGCGTCTTTTATTTATTTATTTATGTTTGTAATGAAAGAGGTCAAGGCAACTTAAGGATAACCCTCATAACTAGAGGGGGGTTTTGATGGCCTAAAACGTCGCCAAAAATGATCAATAAAATGCTCTTAAATTTTTTTAGAAAATCTCTATAAGTAAAGAGAAAACTACGTAAAAAAGTGATCAAAACCAATTCAGATGAATAACTCAAGCTGCTGGATATATTACTTATGTAATCCAGACTTCTTCCTTTCATTCAAATAAACTCAGCTTGCAAACTTTTCGTTTGAACTGTTCAGGAATCTTTGTCTTTAGTTATCGCAAAATCGGCCGAATCGACGGCGCTGATAGGCGTCATAGAAAGCATAGATTACATACAACGGATCACAATACTATTTCTGAGCGAAGAAATCTAGTGGGCTACTCAAGAATTCTGTGGAGAATTGGTTGCATCTCGTAAATATTATTTGAAATAAAATTGATGAAATCAGCAAAAGGACTTTAAAAATCAAGGGAAAAGGTAAAAAAATGTCTTAGTTGAAACCTCAAAAATGCAAACAAAATCGTATAAAAGAGATTATTTCCTTTTGTGGCAGCATAAAATTAAACTATACTATAAGGCATTGTTCTGAAGTGAAACAAATTGACATTCCCTAAAAATCCGCCCCCAACTCAAAACTTATTTTTGTAAGTCAAAGGGAATGCACGTATAGGTTGCCGCGGCCGAAGTCAGTATCTATTTGGATTACCGGGAGACGCTGCCGAAAGTATTTCGCCCTGAGGAAGGTTGCCGAATGACGGCCGAAAGGTTGGCATCTGAGCCTAGGAAGAGGCGTCCCCCTCAAACACACACACACACACACACACACACACACACACACATGCAATAGTGTTTGGACATTTGTTTCGAGGGAAATTCGAAGATGTTGATTTTGTATAGTAAAATGAGACTTATCATTATGAAGTTCCGTCCTTCAATTTTGGAATTTGTTGCCAGCGCTGAATTAGATGAGCGTGGGAGTTTCAAGTGACGCGAGGGTGGATTTGTGAGCGCGCCCAGTCAGCCCGGAAACGCATCACCTCACGTGTAATTTGCGTACAGATAGGAGAGACGCGCGGGGTTCGCCGCTTCCATTAAAACTCCGGAACCGAAGCTCCGCCCAGCGTTGCCAGACGATTAACTGTGTTTCCCAGTACCAAGCTTCCTGACACTTCCACTACAACTCCTGGTACAAATTACAATTGATGCTGAAACTGTTCATATCATAACCCTATTACGTTTTTAACGGGCACAGGAAATCCGTTAAATTGAACTCGATATCAAGACATTTTATAACAAAAAATTAAATGGAAGGATGGTGGAAAGGAAAACTTGCAGACTAAGACGTTGTATCCTTTTCTCTTATAGCATATGCTGGAAAATTATCATCCTATGTCACTCTTAATGTTTTTACAGCAGTGTTTTCACACATATCACAGTTATTTGTAATATTGGTGTTCTTGTTAAATTATTGAATTAAAAAAATTATAAGAATCTTAAATCGTTCATCATCAATTACGTAGACTTAAAATAATGTATCCATCCTGGCAAATGGTATCTTTATTAAAATCCTGGTAAAAATACCAGGATCCTGGTACTTCTGGCAACACTGGCTCCGCCAACCGCGCCTCCAAACGAGACCCAAAAAGCATCAACGTTTGTGCCACACGAGCGGCAACGGACCTTCCAGATGTAGGCAATTTAAAACTTTTGTTTCATTGTTAGTCAAACCGTCAAATTATACATTTGGTTTTAAAATTGCTGTAATTGTTTGCAACGAAATATTGATTAGTAGCTTCGCTGGGTGCCTCTGTTTGGAATTTTCGAGTTATATTTTTATTTGTACAGTGCGAGATGCACAATAAAAACACTGTTTTAACACAATACATTTGCTGCTCGGCCTGCGGCGTCGTGGTCAGACTGCCACCCCTTCCTCCACTGGTACCCGGGTTCGATCCATGTGGAATTTGTGGCGGACAAAACGGATTCGCGGCAGGTTTTCTTGGGATACTCCCGTTATAGTATACATTACACTGGACCGATTCATCTATCATTTCCTACCCTGTCCATTCCCCCTACCCATTCCCTATCCTGTCATTAACCACCATTGCACTAAAGATCTTCAGATCACAGCGGCGTTTAGCCGGTAACCAAGGACTAGCTGGGAAGGGTGGCATCTCCCTCCGAGGGTTATCAACAGGTAGGGTCCCGGCCTGGAGAACTAGATAGAGGGGAAATGGTGAGGGAGTGGGGACGCGCCCTCCCAAAGCCTTCGATACGGAGGGCAGAGTGTGGATGTAATGCCAGGCCAGGCGAGGGTACAGCTTCAAGCCGGCCCCTGGGAGGAAATAAACAGTTTTTTTTTCATCTTGATGGTTCATCTTCGTTGATAGAAATGATCTAAAAACATGCCGATAATTTTATTTTATTTTATTTTTTTCATCGACCGTTTACAAAATTAAGCTTAAATAGATTTTTTCTGATGAATCACGTCAAAAGATTCGTGTTATGCTCGAAATATTGTATAGTGATTCATAGTATAGTTCAATTGAATGATCCATTGATCACCTCCACGTGGTTCCTCATCTAATTCCCCAAAACGTGTTTTAGGAGTTTTACTCCCACCCGTCTCAACCCAAAAATGTTAGGAGAAATTGTCAGTTCACCATCAATAAACCGACACGCGTGGAATGAAACCTTAAAGGCCCTAATTGGTGGATGCGCAAAACTATGAATAACGGTCGAACACGTGCAGATTTACCCGATCGCTATGTGTAGGTTGTACTACAAAAATTACAATTAAAAATTACGAAACTTTTACGGGGCATTATTTTCCAGCCAAAGAGTCACCCTCTGTTGTTCTGAACAGTTCAATCGACGCTAAAAGACTTGCGAGTTCCTCAAATAAGAATAATCCTTGTGGCTTTGCCTATCTCGAAACGTCTCACCACACAACGCACACAAAAGACTGGAGGCAATTATTTACGTATGTTTAGGGTGGGCTTCAAAAATGTAATCCGTGTGGTCGTTACATTGAATCGGTACGCGCTTAAACCAACTCGGCAATCCAAATGCTAATGTTGTATATTTTAAAAATATGATTCTCATTTTCGGTATTTCGGTATGAATAGTTTTTATTCTACTCAGATTCTTGTTTGGGTCATAAATGATAAATTTAAATTACTTAGTCAGTTTTGGTAATTCGTTTGGCCTAAATTATTCGAGGGAAATTCAACGAGATACTGCACTTTCGCTCTAATTTTCTGTACGTTGACTGGACTCTATACTTAGCAGACTTACGATGATGCACTTCACTTTGCTTATACGTTTCAGCATTATCATCTTCGTTTGAGTTATTACGAAGTAAACGTAGCTGCATCAGTCTTCGTTTGCACGAAATAAGAACAAGCTTTTGAAATTTATTTGCTTTTGTGATCTGAATTCGTAGCTGAAATTCTTAGTAGACATTCAGCACAATGTAAGTGTAATGTTTTTTCTGGCGAAGAATTTACCAGTTAATAGCATTCATAAAAAAACAAAAAAGCATATCAAATTTCGAGAATGAAAATGATATAAAAATAAATATGTTAGTAAAATCCAATTGCAGCACAGGATATTTCGGCAAAGAAAAATAAGATAATTTCATGGAAATTGAAATAAATAATTGCACAAATATTTAAATTACTAAACTTAATTTTCACCATTAATTTTAATTCTGAATTTTTGAAACGTGTAGCAATTGTTGGACACATGTAGCAATCTACTAATGCAGTGTATCAGTCTTGCCATAGCCCGGTCTTGCCAACGACACGTCTAGCTCAATGGCAACATCGCTAGAGAGATGTTTTCTGCCCATAGTATGTGAACGCAAAAAATGGTATTGTTCTACCCCAGAGAAACGAACAATATTTTTATTTTCTGAGGGAGTTTAGTAGTTTTGTTTTAGGGAATGCTATATGTTTTGTGGTGCTTGTTACATAAATAGTATCCTGACAATGGAAATAATACTACTATAGTTAACTATTGTTGTAAAACATAGAGCGGCATTGGCGTACGCCTATTTGCTTTCAATCTCTTGATTTGTTCATGAAAAGTTCTCAAATCCATTTATTTTTAAAAGCTGTTTTTCATCAGAAATTCATTTATTTGCTATTCAACTACTTTCTGCCTCACTGCGGCGAAACGTATTGAAAATAAAATAATAATTTTTGAAATCAAATTACTTTTGTTAATTCGAACATAAAATTATTTAATAAAATAGCTAAAAGGTTTCTCTTTTTTATTATTCCGTTAATTTTCTCTCCAGGCATATTTATTGCCTCGAAAGACTCACATCTTCTTTCTGCTTTTCGGATCTCCGACGTGTGTGTGCTATTTTCTTGAATGCGTGGATCATGGGTCCTACGAGGATGGCGATCTTTCCACCACTCGGCTCTAGAGATGGTAAATGAGGATGGGATGCAAGAGGAAGGAACACCTGCAATCAGTTGCTCGTTTACCCGGGTACTGCTCCGGCAAGTGAAAATAGTATTAATAGAGAAAAACCACCAAAACGACAGATTAGAGAAGCCACTGGAATTGAATCAACTGTTTTAGAAAGGGTTTAGTAGTTCAAAACTAAATTTTCTGGAAATATCTACATAGATTTTGGTTATAGGATTTCTTAAACTTAGATGCTCCTTTTATTAAAATACTTTAATAAAATAAAATATTTTAATAAAAGGAGCATCTAAGTTTAAGAAATCCTATAACCAAAATCTATGTAGATATTTCCAGAAAATTTAGTTTTGAACTACTAAACCCTTTCTAAAACAGTTGATTCAATTCCAGTGGCTTCTCTAATCTGTCGTTTTGGTGGTTTTTCTCTATTAATACTATTTTCACTTGCCGGAGCAGTACCCGGGTAAACGAGCAACTGATTGCAGGTGTTCCTTCCTCTTGCATCCCATCCTCATTTACCATCTCTAGAGCCGAGTGGTGGAAAGATCGCCATCCTCGTAGGACCCATGATCCACGCATTCAAGAAAATAGCACACACACGTCGGAGATCCGAAAAGCAGAAAGAAGATGTGAGTCTTTCGAGGCAATAAATATGCCTGGAGAGAAAATTAACGGAATAATAAAAAAGAGAAACCTTTTAGCTATTTTATTAAATAATTTTATGTTCGAATTAACAAAAGTAATTTGATTTCAAAAATTATTATTTTATTTTCAATACGTTTCGCCGCAGTGAGGCAGAAAGTAGTTGAATAGCAAATAAATGAATTTCTGATGAAAAACAGCTTTTAAAAATAAATGGATTTGAGAACTTTTCATGAACAAATCAAGAGATTGAAAGCAAATAGGCGTACGCCAATGCCGCTCTATGTTTTACAACAATAGTTAACTATAGTAGTATTATTTCCATTGTCAGGATACTATTTATGTAACAAGCACCACAAAACATATAGCATTCCCTAAAACAAAACTACTAAACTCCCTCAGAAAATAAAAATATTGTTCGTTTCTCTGGGGTAGAACAATACCATTTTTTGCGTTCACATACTATGGGCAGAAAACATCTCTCTAGCGATGTTGCCATTGAGCTAGACGTGTCGTTGGCAAGACCGGGCTATGGCAAGACTGATACACTGCATTAGTAGATTGCTACATGTGTCCAACAATTGCTACACGTTTCAAAAATTCAGAATTAAAATTAATGGTGAAAATTAAGTTTAGTAATTTAAATATTTGTGCAATTATTTATTTCAATTTCCATGAAATTATCTTATTTTTCTTTGCCGAAATATCCTGTGCTGCAATTGGATTTTACTAACATATTTATTTTTATATCATTTTCATTCTCGAAATTTGATATGCTTTTTTGTTTTTTTATGAATGCTATTAACTGGTAAATTCTTCGCCAGAAAAAACATTACACTTACATTGTGCTGAATGTCTACTAAGAATTTCAGCTACGAATTCAGATCACAAAAGCAAATAAATTTCAAAAGCTTGTTCTTATTTCGTGCAAACGAAGACTGATGCAGCTACGTTTACTTCGTAATAACTCAAACGAAGATGATAATGCTGAAACGTATAAGCAAAGTGAAGTGCATCATCGTAAGTCTGCTAAGTATAGAGTCCAGTCAACGTACAGAAAATTAGAGCGAAAGTGCAGTATCTCGTTGAATTTCCCTCGAATAATTTAGGCCAAACGAATTACCAAAACTGACTAAGTAATTTAAATTTATCATTTATGACCCAAACAAGAATCTGAGTAGAATAAAAACTATTCATACCGAAATACCGAAAATGAGAATCATATTTTTAAAATATACAACATTAGCATTTGGATTGCCGAGTTGGTTTAAGCGCGTACCGATTCAATGTAACGACCACACGGATTACATTTTGAAGCCCACCCTAAACATACGTAAATAATTGCCTCCAGTCTTTTGTGTGCGTTGTGTGGTGAGACGTTTCGAGATAGGCAAAGCCACAAGGATTATTCTTATTTGAGGAACTCGCAAGTCTTTTAGCGTCGATTGAACTGTTCAGAACAACAGAGGGTGACTCTTTGGCTGGAAAATAATGCCCCGTAAAAGTTTCGTAATTTTTAATTGTAATTTTTGTAGTACAACCTACACATAGCGATCGGGTAAATCTGCACGTGTTCGACCGTTATTCATAGTTTTGCGCATCCACCAATTAGGGCCTTTAAGGTTTCATTCCACGCGTGTCGGTTTATTGATGGTGAACTGACAATTTCTCCTAACATTTTTGGGTTGAGACGGGTGGGAGTAAAACTCCTAAAACACGTTTTGGGGAATTAGATGAGGAACCACGTGGAGGTGATCAATGGATCATTCAATTGAACTATACTATGAATCACTATACAATATTTCGAGCATAACACGAATCTTTTGACGTGATTCATCAGAAAAAATCTATTTAAGCTTAATTTTGTAAACGGTCGATGAAAAAAATAAAATAAAATAAAATTATCGGCATGTTTTTAGATCATTTCTATCAACGAAGATGAACCATCAAGATGAAAAAAAACTGTTTATTTCCTCCCAGGGGCCGGCTTGAAGCTGTACCCTCGCCTGGCCTGGCATTACATCCACACTCTGCCCTCCGTATCGAAGGCTTTGGGAGGGCGCGTCCCCACTCCCTCACCATTTCCCCTCTATCTAGTTCTCCAGGCCGGGACCCTACCTGTTGATAACCCTCGGAGGGAGATGCCACCCTTCCCAGCTAGTCCTTGGTTACCGGCTAAACGCCGCTGTGATCTGAAGATCTTTAGTGCAATGGTGGTTAATGACAGGATAGGGAATGGGTAGGGGGAATGGACAGGGTAGGAAATGATAGATGAATCGGTCCAGTGTAATGTATACTATAACGGGAGTATCCCAAGAAAACCTGCCGCGAATCCGTTTTGTCCGCCACAAATTCCACATGGATCGAACCCGGGTACCAGTGGAGGAAGGGGTGCAGTCTGACCACGACGCCGCAGGCCGAGCAGCAAATGTATTGTGTTAAAACAGTGTTTTTATTGTGCATCTCGCACTGTACAAATAAAAATATAACTCGAAAATTCCAAACAGAGGCACCCAGCGAAGCTACTAATCAATATTTCGTTGCAAACAATTACAGCAATTTTAAAACCAAATGTATAATTTGACGGTTTGACTAACAATGAAACAAAAGTTTTAAATTGCCTACATCTGGAAGGTCCGTTGCCGCTCGTGTGGCACAAACGTTGATGCTTTTTGGGTCTCGTTTGGAGGCGCGGTTGGCGGAGCCAGTGTTGCCAGAAGTACCAGGATCCTGGTATTTTTACCAGGATTTTAATAAAGATACCATTTGCCAGGATGGATACATTATTTTAAGTCTACGTAATTGATGATGAACGATTTAAGATTCTTATAATTTTTTTAATTCAATAATTTAACAAGAACACCAATATTACAAATAACTGTGATATGTGTGAAAACACTGCTGTAAAAACATTAAGAGTGACATAGGATGATAATTTTCCAGCATATGCTATAAGAGAAAAGGATACAACGTCTTAGTCTGCAAGTTTTCCTTTCCACCATCCTTCCATTTAATTTTTTGTTATAAAATGTCTTGATATCGAGTTCAATTTAACGGATTTCCTGTGCCCGTTAAAAACGTAATAGGGTTATGATATGAACAGTTTCAGCATCAATTGTAATTTGTACCAGGAGTTGTAGTGGAAGTGTCAGGAAGCTTGGTACTGGGAAACACAGTTAATCGTCTGGCAACGCTGGGCGGAGCTTCGGTTCCGGAGTTTTAATGGAAGCGGCGAACCCCGCGCGTCTCTCCTATCTGTACGCAAATTACACGTGAGGTGATGCGTTTCCGGGCTGACTGGGCGCGCTCACAAATCCACCCTCGCGTCACTTGAAACTCCCACGCTCATCTAATTCAGCGCTGGCAACAAATTCCAAAATTGAAGGACGGAACTTCATAATGATAAGTCTCATTTTACTATACAAAATCAACATCTTCGAATTTCCCTCGAAACAAATGTCCAAACACTATTGCATGTGTGTGTGTGTGTGTGTGTGTGTGTGTGTGTGTGTGTTTGAGGGGGACGCCTCTTCCTAGGCTCAGATGCCAACCTTTCGGCCGTCATTCGGCAACCTTCCTCAGGGCGAAATACTTTCGGCAGCGTCTCCCGGTAATCCAAATAGATACTGACTTCGGCCGCGGCAACCTATACGTGCATTCCCTTTGACTTACAAAAATAAGTTTTGAGTTGGGGGCGGATTTTTAGGGAATGTCAATTTGTTTCACTTCAGAACAATGCCTTATAGTATAGTTTAATTTTATGCTGCCACAAAAGGAAATAATCTCTTTTATACGATTTGTTTGCATTTTTGAGGTTTCAACTAAGACATTTTTTTACCTTTTCCCTTGATTTTTAAAGTCCTTTTGCTGATTTCATCAATTTTATTTCAAATAATATTTACGAGATGCAACCAATTCTCCACAGAATTCTTGAGTAGCCCACTAGATTTCTTCGCTCAGAAATAGTATTGTGATCCGTTGTATGTAATCTATGCTTTCTATGACGCCTATCAGCGCCGTCGATTCGGCCGATTTTGCGATAACTAAAGACAAAGATTTCCTGAACAGTTCAAACGAAAAGTTTGCAAGCTGAGTTTATTTGAATGAAAGGAAGAAGTCTGGATTACATAAGTAATATATCCAGCAGCTTGAGTTATTCATCTGAATTGGTTTTGATCACTTTTTTACGTAGTTTTCTCTTTACTTATAGAGATTTTCTAAAAAAATTTAAGAGCATTTTATTGATCATTTTTGGCGACGTTTTAGGCCATCAAAACCCCCCTCTAGTTATGAGGGTTATCCTTAAGTTGCCTTGACCTCTTTCATTACAAACATAAATAAATAAATAAAAGACGCCGTATAGATCGTGATTTTGTAAATTCTCTGCCGGCCGTTGCAATGGAAATATCCAACAAGTAATTTTCCGATCAGCTAATCCTGAATTCAGGGATTTTTGATATCCTGAATTCAGGGAGTGAGAATTCAGGGATTTTTGATAGTGTTTGGAAAATACTATTAATAATTTTTACATCAGTAGATCGAGAGAGCAGGCCACCGATTGTTGATTTAAATCCTAATCCAATATTGTTAGGTAAGTTGCGTTGATGTACAATGGATCAACCGTTATCTATAAAGGAAAAACTAAGCACAGCAAGAACGGAGGGATTTCTCTGTTTTAAATCCATCTATTAGTGAACGTTGCCGATTTTGCATTGCCATGACATTTTTAGGTTAATATTTCTAGACTCCGAGATAACAATGCTGTCGGTACAATGTGTGCAAAGCCTTCCATCCAAAGGCTCTAGTGCTTTATGCCGCTACTCGATCATTAGAATCATGTAACGCCCGTGGTACATACAATATTTTATTTTTTCCTGATTTTAATAATTTAGATTTACTTATTTACTAGATGTGTACTTGACTCGATTTGCCTTTTCATATTTCCCTTCCATAATTCCCTCCATAAGAGAACATGCAGCAATATTCAACTGTTTTCATATTTCCCTCGAAACCACGATCCTGTCGATCCAGGTACTTTATGCCGCATATATCGAGCTCCTTCCGAAGACAACAAGTAATCATGCAGAACAAAATATATTTTAAACTTGGTTACATACACTTTTAATAATCAATACATTTTACTATTGGCGAAAGTGTGTAATAGGTGAACAAAAAAAATAAGTAAAATTACAAAAATTCAAATAAAAGACAATCTTATTTAGAAACAGTAACTAGCAACAAACTTTAATAACTAATTTGTACAAAGATATATTATGCAAATAAGTATCGTTGGAAAATATCGAAATCAAAGATGGAAAAGGACAATAAACTATACTAATTCATTCAATTACAAACATTTAATTACTTTTCTGAATGTTCGAAAAACTATTTTATTAAATCGAAAATAAATAGATTAGTGTGAAAGACTTTTCATGCTTGTTTCAACTTAATGCTGAAGAATATTATAAAAGTAAGATTGTTGGCAAAATTCCTTGATAAAACTGACAGATGAGATAGAAGAGAATAATAAAAGTATAACAATGCCATTAAATTATATTTACCATCGTTACCACTAGTTGATTTTGGCCCCTAAACCAGGTACCCCGTACAAATTACTCAATCGCGCATATTACAAGACATGATGATATAATTCAAGGGCATCAGGTACGGTGTCGTATACATTCCTCTTTATCATGAATGCTGTGCCTTAGAGGTCAAAAATTGTAATTACATTTTGTGAATTTGACGTTTTGATATCAAAATAATTGCAAAAACAAAATCTATTTGAAGTAAAAGTAGTAACCCCCAACTTTATTAGCGTCCTTTTGATCTTGTAAATCGAAGCCGCAACGTCAATATTACAACTAAGGGAGCAAATAGTTTTTCTTTCGTTCTGTAAAGTACGGAAATTGTGTGCTGCGACTCCTAACCTGTGAGGTAAAGAATGATATGATCAATAATGTATAACTTACTCAACTTGTTTACTTAATACTCTTCCCATTCAGCTCCTTTTTATACATTCACTCTTACATACCCGCATGCAATTTTAAAATATCAATTACGGTTTAAGTGACAAGAATATTTATTACCAGGTTTATTGACTCATTCTAGTGAATGCATAGATTAATTCACTATTTATGCAAGAATGTTCACTGTATTTGTATTTCTAATTTAAATAAATAAATAAGCAACCATTCCAACTGCATTTGGAGTACGGGTCTCCATTGAAATTAGATTTGAAACTTTCCCTTGAAATGCAGAGGTATGACCAGGACCCAAATGAGAGTGGCTTTCTTCCGAACACCACAAAAGGGGAACTCTTTTCTTATTGGATTCCGCACGTCACTGTTGGAACGTGGAGCTGAGGAGCTGATGCAATTGCGCCCCTGAGCGTGAAAAAGGTCCCAAGATCGACTCCGGGGGATTGGAAATCTTACGGCATATTTGAAGTTCTTTGTATGAGTCTCCGACATCATCCACTAAACGATTTATATTGACTTGAATAACTTTTGCTAACGTGTCTCCGCTATTTGCTGTCTCATAACGATGCCATATCTTTTCCAACAAATTGACGATTAAGTATTTAAATTGTAATAAACGTGATAAGAAGTTCGTATTTGGAAGGAGTGTTGTCAGCACCCCCTACCTGCGTACATTCAATGAATTGCCTACATTTTTAAGATATAATGATAACAACTAAAAAGCATATTCCTTGATATGCCATGAAATAATAAAGTTAATGTCCAATCGTTAATGTGATATTGAACAAATTTGCAATTCAATGTTTTCATAAAATACGAGATATTTCCTTGTAACTTCACATTAAATAATACGTCTTGACCTTAACGGGAAAATTGTTTTGTAGTTTTGGTGGCTGACTCTTTCACTTTTTCCCACTCCAACTTATCCCATCCTTCCAACTTAACGGTACTCCACCCTTACGCACTATCAATCTCCTATTCACTCTCTTTACACTACATTCTAGTATGGTACCTTAAATCTAGTCTTCAAAACTGCTAGACTATAATTCTTCCACTTTCACACTCCCTCACTCTGATTTACTCACGCTTCAAAACTTTCTGTCTCCCTCCCTCTCTCTCTTTCTTTCTCTCAATGAGTCACTCATATTTTCCCGTACATTTCTGATCCTATATTAAAACTTCCTCACACTCCTACTACAACATTATCTTCTATTCCTCGCACTTCTACTTATCACATTCCTCCGCATCTCCTACTCCCCACACGCCTCCCATACGTTCCTATTTCCACACTCTCTCCCCACCCTTCAGCTCACTAAACAACTGATCTACACTTTTCCATTGTCCACACTCCCTCTCCACTTCTGCTCAGTCTCATATTTAGAGACCGGATTTTTATGGAATTACACATTTTTTGTCTTTCTACTTACCTTTCTCAAAATTTTAATCTTGACGAATTGTCGCCATCCTAACACAATATCCAATTTTTTCGTTACATATTTTTACACATTTGGTACTTCATTACATATTTTACATAGTTCACTATTTTTTCAACATATTATTTTTATTTTATGCATTTTTTTACATATTTTAATGAAAAGAAGTATTTTCAAACAATCAGCATTTTACCTATATTATTACTGCGTGATACTACGTACTCTACTCGTGATACGCTTCGTGAAGACGCAGTCGGATAATCTCACAGTCCGACGCGCCTCTTTCAGTTAGCTCAGTGGCGGGAAGGGCGCGTCAGCGACATTGTCACCTTCATGTGTGAAAAGTGTCATTGACGTCGCGTTTGGCGACCTTTAACCTTAATTTCCAAGAAACTTGGGTGATCGCCGTCGTTTAACACTTCGATGAGCATGTGCAATCCACGCTGCAGAGATTGTTGGCTGGTCGTGGATTTCGCCAGTTTCTACGATGGCTTCTATTGCGTCTAGTCTGGCGGTTAAACTACATTCCTGGATAACAATTTGTGAAGGTTTTACTACTGATGGGAAAGTTGAATGGTGGATTTGCGCATCAGCTTGTGCTTTCCAAATGATTTTTAGAATGTTTGCGTTGTTTTTAAAATTTGTAAAGGAAATTTTTTATAAACGTAAATTCGTATTATGAAAATGAGTTTATAATTACAGTATTTTAATATTACATATTATAACAGATTTTACGTTTTTATTACATATTCTTGTTTTTATTACATATTTGTGTACATATTTTTAAATTTCATACTACATTTTTTTCCGGCCTCTACTCGTATTTCCTCTCAGATTAACCTCTCGCCTCTGCCGGATGAGTTGTTCGTAAGGATTCGTGGAATGGCGGCGCAGAGAGCGTGTCCGCTCCGGAACCGCGCGCTGCAATCCGGTGGGCGGAGGCGGCGGGATAGCGCTGGGCGGGCGGTCGCGGCGCGCCGATAAGTTAATATCGGTTACCCGGGCAACGCGGGGCATCGGCAGAAGTGCTGCTGCCTGGCGGGTGATGCGTGCGCGACGGCCGTCTTTCTCCAGAACCACTGGCCACAGGGCGCCACCGGTACATATCCAGAGGACAGAACCACTGTCCGGGGAGAATTCTTGCGATCGTCTGCTCTGAGGGGTAGTTTTCCGTGTTTTTTGCGATCAATGCCAGAGCATAACTTAGTAAGCGTTGACCACTTAACAAACAGCTCATGGGTCGCGCACAATCTTTCTTATCGTTGTCCTCTCATCTCCACGTACGTATACGTGCTTACACTTACGTACACTACACTACAACACATGTTGGGAGACAATCCGGAAGCTTTTCCTGTTTGAGACGGTCCAGATGAAATACGGCCATCTCCGAATTATGATATGCTCTACACTTAAGAGTCTAATGACCATCGTTTTTCACTCGTTATGCCCCTGTTATGCCCAATGTATGAGGATCTGTGTCACAAAGCCCCGTCTTGAAGTAATTTAGGACACATTGTTAAGTATAATCATTTTGCCAAGATGCGATGACTTTTATATCAGTTTTGTGTCATTCTTTACAAAATAAATCTGTAAAGCATGAAAGAAATCGGTGTCATTCCGTGTGACACCTGTCGTCATGGGACACCTGTCGTTGAGTTCGCAACTGAATCTTTTTCGACCGGGAGATCTAATTTCAAGTCCCATCGGTGGCGATTACCGACACCAAATGAGCTGGTTGATACCTACAACGTCAAATGCCTGGATAATAACTTTTTAAAATGGTTTATTTCGCAAATTTCAACTATCCATACTTTCTATAAAATGTTTACAATTTTTCATCAAAGATCTTATTGATAAAAGTATGGATAGTTGAAATTTGCGAAATAAACCATTTTAAAAAGTTATTATCCAGGCATTTGACGTTGTAGGTATCAACCAGCTCATTTGGTGTCGGTAATCGCCACCGATGGGACTTGAAATTAGATCTCCCGGTCGAAAAAGATTCAGTTGCGAACTCAACGACAGGTGTCCCATGACGACAGGTGTCACACGGAATGACACCGATTTCTTTCATGCTTTACAGATTTATTTTGTAAAGAATGACACAAAACTGATATAAAAGTCATCGCATCTTGGCAAAATGATTATACTTAACAATGTTGTCCTAAATTACTTCAAGACGGGGCTTTGTGACACAGATCCTCATACATTGGGCATAACAGGGGCATAACGAGTGAAAAACGATGGTCATTAGACTCTTAAGTGTAGAGCATATCATAATTCGGAGATGGCCGTATTTCATCTGGACCGTCTCAAACAGGAAAAGCTTCCGGATTGTCTCCCAACATGTGTTGTAGTGTAGTGTACGTAAGTGTAAGCACGTATACGTACGTGGAGATGAGAGGACAACGATAAGAAAGATTGTGCGCGACCCATGAGCTGTTTGTTAAGTGGTCAACGCTTACTAAGTTATGCTCTGGCATTGATCGCAAAAAACACGGAAAACTACCCCTCAGAGCAGACGATCGCAAGAATTCTCCCCGGACAGTGGTTCTGTCCTCTGGATATGTACCGGTGGCGCCCTGTGGCCAGTGGTTCTGGAGAAAGACGGCCGTCGCGCACGCATCACCCGCCAGGCAGCAGCACTTCTGCCGATGCCCCGCGTTGCCCGGGTAACCGATATTAACTTATCGGCGCGCCGCGACCGCCCGCCCAGCGCTATCCCGCCGCCTCCGCCCACCGGATTGCAGCGCGCGGTTCCGGAGCGGACACGCTCTCTGCGCCGCCATTCCACGAATCCTTACGAACAACTCATCCGGCAGAGGCGAGAGGTTAATCTGAGAGGAAATACGAGTAGAGGCCGGAAAAAAATGTAGTATGAAATTTAAAAATATGTACACAAATATGTAATAAAAACAAGAATATGTAATAAAAACGTAAAATCTGTTATAATATGTAATATTAAAATACTGTAATTATAAACTCATTTTCATAATACGAATTTACGTTTATAAAAAATTTCCTTTACAAATTTTAAAAACAACGCAAACATTCTAAAAATCATTTGGAAAGCACAAGCTGATGCGCAAATCCACCATTCAACTTTCCCATCAGTAGTAAAACCTTCACAAATTGTTATCCAGGAATGTAGTTTAACCGCCAGACTAGACGCAATAGAAGCCATCGTAGAAACTGGCGAAATCCACGACCAGCCAACAATCTCTGCAGCGTGGATTGCACATGCTCATCGAAGTGTTAAACGACGGCGATCACCCAAGTTTCTTGGAAATTAAGGTTAAAGGTCGCCAAACGCGACGTCAATGACACTTTTCACACATGAAGGTGACAATGTCGCTGACGCGCCCTTCCCGCCACTGAGCTAACTGAAAGAGGCGCGTCGGACTGTGAGATTATCCGACTGCGTCTTCACGAAGCGTATCACGAGTAGAGTACGTAGTATCACGCAGTAATAATATAGGTAAAATGCTGATTGTTTGAAAATACTTCTTTTCATTAAAATATGTAAAAAAATGCATAAAATAAAAATAATATGTTGAAAAAATAGTGAACTATGTAAAATATGTAATGAAGTACCAAATGTGTAAAAATATGTAACGAAAAAATTGGATATTGTGTTAGGATGGCGACAATTCGTCAAGATTAAAATTTTGAGAAAGGTAAGTAGAAAGACAAAAATGTGTAATTCCATAAAAATCCGGTCTCTAAATATGAGACTGAGCAGAAGTGGAGAGGGAGTGTGGACAATGGAAAAGTGTAGATCAGTTGTTTAGTGAGCTGAAGGGTGGGGAGAGAGTGTGGAAATAGGAACGTATGGGAGGCGTGTGGGGAGTAGGAGATGCGGAGGAATGTGATAAGTAGAAGTGCGAGGAATAGAAGATAATGTTGTAGTAGGAGTGTGAGGAAGTTTTAATATAGGATCAGAAATGTACGGGAAAATATGAGTGACTCATTGAGAGAAAGAAAGAGAGAGAGGGAGGGAGACAGAAAGTTTTGAAGCGTGAGTAAATCAGAGTGAGGGAGTGTGAAAGTGGAAGAATTATAGTCTAAGCAGTTTTGAAGACTAGATTTAAGGTACCATACTAGAATGTAGTGTAAAGAGAGTGAATAGGAGATTGATAGTGCGTAAGGGTGGAGTACCGTTAAGTTGGAAGGATGGGATAAGTTGGAGTGGGAAAAAGTGAAAGAGTCAGCCACCAAAACTACAAAACAATTTTCCCGTTAAGGTCAAGACGTATTATTTAATGTGAAGTTACAAGGAAATATCTCGTATTTTATGAAAACATTGAATTGCAAATTTGTTCAATATCACATTAACGATTGGACATTAACTTTATTATTTCATGGCATATCAAGGAATATGCTTTTTAGTTGTTATCATTATATCTTAAAATGTAGGCAATTCATTGAATGTACGCAGGTAGGGGGTGCTGACAACACTCCTTCCAAATACGAACTTCTTATCACGTTTATTACAATTTAAATACTTAATCGTCAATTTGTTGGAAAAGATATGGCATCGTTATGAGACAGCAAATAGCGGAGACACGTTAGCAAAAGTTATTCAAGTCAATATAAATCGTTTAGTGGATGATGTCGGAGACTCATACAAAGAACTTCAAATATGCCGTAAGATTTCCAATCCCCCGGAGTCGATCTTGGGACCTTTTTCACGCTCAGGGGCGCAATTGCATCAGCTCCTCAGCTCCACGTTCCAACAGTGACGTGCGGAATCCAATAAGAAAAGAGTTCCCCTTTTGTGGTGTTCGGAAGAAAGCCACTCTCATTTGGGTCCTGGTCATACCTCTGCATTTCAAGGGAAAGTTTCAAATCTAATTTCAATGGAGACCCGTACTCCAAATGCAGTTGGAATGGTTGCTTATTTATTTATTTAAATTAGAAATACAAATACAGTGAACATTCTTGCATAAATAGTGAATTAATCTATGCATTCACTAGAATGAGTCAATAAACCTGGTAATAAATATTCTTGTCACTTAAACCGTAATTGATATTTTAAAATTGCATGCGGGTATGTAAGAGTGAATGTATAAAAAGGAGCTGAATGGGAAGAGTATTAAGTAAACAAGTTGAGTAAGTTATACATTATTGATCATATCATTCTTTACCTCACAGGTTAGGAGTCGCAGCACACAATTTCCGTACTTTACAGAACGAAAGAAAAACTATTTGCTCCCTTAGTTGTAATATTGACGTTGCGGCTTCGATTTACAAGATCAAAAGGACGCTAATAAAGTTGGGGTTACTACTTTTACTTCAAATAGATTTTGTTTTTGCAATTATTTTGATATCAAAACGTCAAATTCACAAAATGTAATTACAATTTTTGACCTCTAAGGCACAGCATTCATGATAAAGAGGAATGTATACGACACCGTACCTGATGCCCTTGAATTATATCATCATGTCTTGTAATATGCGCGATTGAGTAATTTGTACGGGGTACCTGGTTTAGGGCCAAAATCAACTAGTGGTAACGATGGTAAATATAATTTAATGGCATTGTTATACTTTTATTATTCTCTTCTATCTCATCTGTCAGTTTTATCAAGGAATTTTGCCAACAATCTTACTTTTATAATATTCTTCAGCATTAAGTTGAAACAAGCATGAAAAGTCTTTCACACTAATCTATTTATTTTCGATTTAATAAAATAGTTTTTCGAACATTCAGAAAAGTAATTAAATGTTTGTAATTGAATGAATTAGTATAGTTTATTGTCCTTTGCCATCTTTGATTTCGATATTTTCCAACGATACTTATTTGCATAATATATCTTTGTACAAATTAGTTATTAAAGTTTGTTGCTAGTTACTGTTTCTAAATAAGATTGTCTTTTATTTGAATTTTTGTAATTTTACTTATTTTTTTTGTTCACCTATTACACACTTTCGCCAATAGTAAATGTATTGATTATTAAAAGTGTATGTAACCAAGTTTAAAATATATTTTGTTCTGCATGATTACTTGTTGTCTTCGGAAGGAGCTCGATATATGCGGCATAAAGTACCTGGATCGACAGGATCGTGGTTTCGAGGGAAATATGAAAACAGTTGAATATTGCTGCATGTTCTCTTATGGAGGGAATTATGGAAGGGAAATATGAAAAGGCAAATCGAGTCAAGTACACATCTAGTAAATAAGTAAATCTAAATTATTAAAATCAGGAAAAAATAAAATATTGTATGTACCACGGGCGTTACATGATTCTAATGATCGAGTAGCGGCATAAAGCACTAGAGCCTTTGGATGGAAGGCTTTGCACACATTGTACCGACAGCATTGTTATCTCGGAGTCTAGAAATATTAACCTAAAAATGTCATGGCAATGCAAAATCGGCAACGTTCACTAATAGATGGATTTAAAACAGAGAAATCCCTCCGTTCTTGCTGTGCTTAGTTTTTTCCTTTATAGATAACGGTTGATCCATTGTACATCAACGCAACTTACCTAACAATATTGGATTAGGATTTAAATCAACAATCGGTGGCCTGCTCTCTCGATCTACTGATGTAAAAATTATTAATAGTATTTTCCAAACACTATCAAAAATCCCTGAATTCTCACTCTGAATTCTTCTGAATTCTCTTCAAAAATCACTGAATTTAAAAGTTTTTATTTTCATCTTTTATTTCCTCTGTACTATATCCATCACAAAAAGATATAACAAAATATTTATCAGTTATCGAAAAACTATACACTATCATTATATTTTTACAACGCAATAAAGCACAAAATATTTCGAGCCAGTATTCACTGATGTGAGTATCAGCCTCGCTGCTAGATTTCGAATTCTGTTGAGGTTTATGGACCCAACGAAATGTACATTACCGCAGCGCACGCTCGATCGGGCGCCACGAGGGCCTTCTGGGAATCGAACGGAGGGCTCTAATATACGCCCGGGAGCGACGGAGCATGAAGCTGCAAAGGGACCGAAGGCAGTGCTTTTCACGCGTTTCTCTGCAACCTGTACTAACAATTGCAATGTCTGTGAATCTCAATTTCGGTTCAGCCTCAGCAGTTTTTTCAGTTCAGTTGGCAATGAAATGCAAAGAAATCTGGATAAAAGGGTCCTAAATACGTAGGATTTTTTATCAAGAAGTTCCGACATTTTTATATGAATGTCAAACCTTTGTAACTGAAGCTGCTTTTTCATTAAGGTTTTTTCTCGGTTTTTGCTAAAAGAGAACATTATTGAGATTCTGCGAAAGATAACATTTCAAGACTTTTTTTTATTTTTCTGTACGGTCTTCAACTCTTATTGATGCGTAAAATGCTTATGAAAACCAGGAGGTATAATGACCACAAAGAATATTCGATCTGTCAATTCCTAACACTCTTCAAACGTAACTCTTGAGACCAACACTCTTCAAACGTAAATAAGAGAGAAACTGGATAAGTGACACATCTTTAAAGGAGAATAAAAACTTCTATTCCCTGAATTCCCACTTCCCTGATTCATATATCCTTCATTCGACTGTGTATTTATTTACAATATGCCACACTTATGTAAGAAAATTATATTTCACAAGAAATATTTAATTTAATTTATTTTTATTGTTTTCGAAAAAGAAAGTGGTTAGAGTGTAGAATTTCTGTATTTGTACATTCCTGATTCTTTTACACTAAATCATTGGTAACATCGATTCCTGTATTCGAAGTTTACAAACAAACAAAAAATTGGAGAATTTCAATGGTTCGTGTAAATAATTGTTTAACATCCATATAAACTGGAAACTCAGAGAAAATTGTTTGTTTCAGTTTTTAATGAATCACATCAATTAAAAATAGATTGCGAAGTATCGATTTTCGAGAAAATTGGCTGAACGGTTCAGCCGTAAGCGTTGTTCACTGACGGACGGACACACAAAAATACAGGCAGGCAGGCAGACAGGCAGACAGACAGACGTTTTGCCGTCATTGAATTTTTCGCTATCAAGGACCACAAAACATGGATTCTCACTACACCATGTAATAGGGGATGTTTTTCTTCTTAATTTAGCAATTGGATTCATCCAGTTTTTCTTTACCATGACCCTGTAATAAGAGTTTTCTGCCGAAATTTCGCCGCTTTTTCGCGCAGCATTACATAACTCTCTCTCTTCTGCGTAAGTAGTAGCGAGAAAGTAAAAAGCGGTTCCCGAGACACTCGCCAGTTTTACGAGAACGAAAGCGAAAGTCTACGAAGAGACCCCCGGCGCGGTCCGCCATTTACGTAGTGAAGCCGCCGAGCGCCGGTTTCGCCTGGGTGGGCGTGGCGTGGCGCCCACGCGGGACCCCGCGGCGGACGCTCTAATTGCAGCGCAGTAATCCCTGGCGCGGCCGGCGACGCCGACGCCCACGACGACGACGACGCGCCAAGCGACGCCGGACGCCGCTGGGCGCTTCGGCGTTGTAATCAGACGGCAAGATGCTGTGGCGTCGTCTGGGGGTAGGGGTTGACGTTGTACATGCGTGGCCCCCTCGGATTCTGCACTTCGCTGTCTGGGCGCGTGGCATGTTCACGACTCTATTACAGTACCCGGATGTGTTCGAGACGCACGATACACGTTCTCGACTTGCCTATGGTACACGACTACGCTCCAGATCGATTGTTCTAGAACAGTGATCCTCAACCTCCTTATTTCACAGTCCCTTTTAAACGAACTTTCTTTATCGACCCCTTTACTTATTCTCTATAATATACACACTTCATTATATTGACACAAACAATTGCACATAAATCCCTCAAAGATAAGAAAAAAATTCCTATACCAATACTCCCATAAAGATCAGTAATCGAAGAATCGATTTTTCAGTAATCGAAGATTCTGCTTTTGAGTTCCTGATCTTCATTGAAGAGCAATGATTACAGAAAGTTGGGTGTTTCTTAAGAAATTGCTATTACAAGGCTACTTCTTACGTGAAGAGTATCGTTGCGAACGCACGTTTATAATTTCGGGAATTTTTCTCTAAGGATGAACGACGGATATGAGAGGAACTCATTTTTAATTTATTATGATATGTTTTTGTTCCTTTCTCAGAAAAAAATTAAAATCATTAATATTGTTTGTAAAAAAAGTATCTTAATTATCCTGATGAAGCGGAAACTTAAATTTGGCTACTGAACTCCAATCGACCGAATCGACTCCGATCATAACTGACTCCTTAAAAAATTATCGACGCCCAGACGTCTATAGCGACCCAGTTCTAGAGCCAAGAGAATGGTCGATACATGACTATGCTCCATATACGACTTGATGCATTATTATTTTAGATCATTATTGTGGTCGTTAACCTATCGATTAATTTGCCACCATTTTTTCTGTGTACGTTTCACTCGTTTATGATATTCTATCCTGGACCAGAACCTCACGCGTACATAGGACGACTAATACCTCCGAAATTAGTCTGTATTACAAAGATGTGACAGAAGGTGGATCTTTAAATCAGAAAATAGGTTTAAACTGCTTTAAACGCTGTTCTTCTTTAAGGAGTGGAGTCGATGAGATGCATAGCAGCTGCCCGCTTGCTTGCTTGCTTTGCATAGGCGAAACAGCTAACCGTTAACCTCTTCCCAATGCTTTGGGATATACTCTAATACTAATTTGAAAGTAGAAAATCTTGTACGGGTTCTTCAAGAAACTAACATGACAAAGACCATTATCTTCGTTAAACGTCAGAAGGAACACATCCTCTGCAGCTCCTACATGCTGAATTTGAGACATCTGGTTGTAAATGGTGATAACCCGAATATTTCATTCATTGTCTATCGTGTTTGCCATCGTATCTATCACATCAACATTATTTAATAGATCGTGCACATTAAACTAGGGGAAACTATGTCCAACCTGATTCACATCCTTGTTTAAATACATTTTATGAATGTTATTTATTTTTTAATTAAATTAAAATTATAGTATTCACTCAATTATATTTTTCTTGCACTTTGGAGTATTTTACTGTTAGCCAAAAGCCTATCTTTAATAAGTTTTTTTTCATATTTTCGTTGTCTTTTACATAGCATGAGGGAAATTGTGTGGGCGGAGAATTGTGGCAAAGTTCAGAGAATGAAATTCTGAACAGGAATTTTCTCTTTATCATAATTCTTAGGTTTAGATGTAGTTATAGTAAGTTTTTTGAAAAGAAATATTTTACATCGAATCTCGACTGGAAACCTAAATCGTAGTCTGGATACCAGAGGCAGGTAGACCGTGTCTCGACTCAGAGATTAAATTCCAAAATCTGGAGTTTCAATTAAATCCGAATTAAATCCGAGGCATGCAAATGTTTGCTCGTTTCTTTTGGGCGAGTGTTATCTACTGAACGGCTTCCATAACTGAGGAATCCACAAGTAAGTATACACAACCATACAGATTGGTACCATTTCCTCCGGAAATGCTGAGTAATCGACGTTTGCCGTGCAACTAAAACAAATATAATCTTTTAATTAAAAACACATAAACTACCGGGTCACATCTATTTTTTTTCGTTTTCCGCTAAAATATTATGAAAAATATTTATATTTCTTTGTGGCTTGGTGAAAATTTTGTATCGTTGAGCTCACTCACATTCTACTTGCGCCTTTCTACGTAAGATGTAGATTTTACTCTCGCCTCATGGCGAATTATTTCTTCGGAGTTCCCTTCCCTTTTCATGGTGATTATCAAATTTATTACTGTCATTTCAACTCTTGCAACATCCTACAATACCTTCTACGAATATTTCCACATACCTCATGTTCTCCAATTACAATGCTTTGGGCCTACAGCGGATGAGTGTAGATCATTGCCGTTGACTCCGCAGATTCTGACCGAGAGATCCAAGGGCTCCTGTCCCTGTGGAATTTTTGGCACTTCCTACATATCTACGGTTGAATTCAGCTGCTGTTTGGAGGAGAATTCTAGCTGCCTGCAGCTGCTGTGCAGTTTTCCGTGGTTTCTTCGACGAACCAGAGTCTGACTGTTCCAACTCAGCTGCCCGCGGGCGGGCACACGGGCGCTGGTGGAGCCACCGCGGGCACTGGCGGAGACTGGTGGGCACAGACTGCTGTCGGCGCCTGGCGAAATATAAGCCCTGGGGGCGCGAGATGGCCTTGGCCTACGGCGACAATTAGTCGCTTATAGCCAAAGCAGGAAGCGGTTGGGTTGGGGAGCGGGGGGCACACCGGAGCTGACACTCGGAAAGAAACTAAGTTTAATACGGAACTCAAAAATAGGTTCAGTTCAACAACTATATTTTATGAAATTAATTTTAGACTTTTTCGTAACAAGTGAAGCAATATATGGTGTCAGTCCTTCGGCTGTTGCGATGCATAGAACGCTCTTCAATGTATTGTCCTGAAGTTGGGTTCTTTCCTTGATTTTTATTCTTTTCATTGCAGAGAAAAGGTGCTCACAATAATTCGTTGGTGCAAAAAGATATAATCGTAGCTGCATTTTAACAAGCTTGAGAGAGACTTACTCATGTAATTTCTGATATCAAGGCAAAACATTCCCTTTCTCTTCCTTGTCCTATCCTCTCCCCTTACATACACATTACACACACACGCACACACTCACGTGCACTACACTACCACATAAGCTGGGATACCTATGGGACCTTAGAGCTTGACCCGACATAAGCGGTGCCCCGCTGTGGAAGATACATTGGGGATATACCCCGCAAGCCGACATACAGGTAGGTGCCAGAACTCACCATCCAGCGTGCCAGGAACACGCCACACCCAGCTATAAAACATTCATTACACTAACGGGACTAAAGACCTCAGCAGTTGACGGGCTCGGAATCAAACAATCTTGTCGCCTAGTTTGGGCGCACATCTTTCACAAACCAGTGCAAACACTGGTCACTATCGTCTCGCCAACGTTCCCGCCTCCGCTGCTGACTTCACATTCGGAAAGCGGCCTCATGGTTTAAGACTGATGACTCTCACGTCAACGAGAAGGGGAAGGGTGGAATGAAGAAAAGAGAAACCGTAAAGTTAGTTCTGCACTTGTTCGAAGAATGCCTTCCTTCATTCTGAGCGTAGGAAAAGGAGATATAAGCCACATGGCCTCATATTTTATAAACAGATGATTTCAACGGCGGACTATCTCTTCCATAGAATGAGTACATGCGGACTGATATTAAGTAGTCAAAAATGTTAAGTTAATTATTCATGAGACGATGGTGCTTCTGGCATACTGGTTGGCTGGAAATGCATATTAAGAACAGAAGCATTAAGATTTTTTTACCCTTCAAAATACACAGCTTCTGCTCAGCTCATTAATGCGTGGGAGCAGACATTTTGTAGGTATTTGAAGTTGAGCATCACTGCAATCAATAAGTTTTCATACATCGTTGGCCAATTGCGAATCGTGGAAGAAAACTCCCTGTGTCTCGTATTTCACTAGCTCACCTCTCAGCAAACGTGCGACCCAGACATCTGCCCGTCGATAATTGCGATATTGCAACTGCAATACTATTTTCCCTAGAGGAAGCGTTCAAACGATTTTTTCGCTCGTTCATCTACTGCTTCGCCAGGACTCATTAATTCGTGTGGTCTAGTAAGCCAGAGTTTTGCTAGTAGGTAGGAGACGAGTGTCCCTATTGCCATTTCATTATCACTCAACGTTGCCCTCTGCAACTACACCGAGAGAGAGGCTACTGCGATTTATGTTCTGATCTGCGTCACAACCAACGTTCGGTTTTTTCCAACATTTGCGAAATAGGATATCCGGTTTTACTTCCCTGCTGGAGGAAAGTCTACGAACCTTTTTTCACCGATAAACACCGAATTCGGTTCGTGCTCGAAATTGTGAAATCGGATGAAACGGCTCGATACGCTAACCGTTACATCACGGAAGCCGAAATTCCGCAATAGGTGTCTAATTTCTTTAATTAAATCCAGGATCCGAGTCGGACGAGGAAAGCAGAGTCACGCATCCGCGCACGTCCACCACCCTTGACCAGTGCGACCCGCGGAGTCCACATCCCCGCGTCCGCGTCCCTTCAGTCAGCCACCCGACGCGGCCCGGCCGCCCGCAGTTCGTACTTCCCGGCGCCGCGCCGCGCCGCGCCGCCTAATCCCATTTCTGACCCCGCCACGCCCCCTCCCCCCGGCCAAGTGCCGTCTGCGTCGCGTCCGCCGTCTCGCGCGCCCCGTTCGTCGGTGCTCTGCTGCTGCCGCCTCTGCAGACGACCCGCGTCTCAAGGCTTGCGCTGCTGTTGAAGAAGCACGAAATGACGTCTTCAACGTCAAGTGTTTCAAAGAGACCTTTATGGGACAGCTTTGTTAAGGACGATAATGGGAGTTTAATATTATTTACGTTTTATCTTATACCGCCTCTTTAAGATTTTCTCATTTTGGCCTATACGATTTTTGGTATTATTTTGACTTTGGCAGTACCCATTTCTAACATAGAATATAATGAGTCATTTTATTTACTGTAGGATGCTTCGTATATTGGATGTAATTATGATCCATTTAATTCACCTCTAACACATAAGTAAATAGTGTTTACGGGTGATCGGATAAAAAAATATAGAATTAAATCTTTTTCTTCTCTTCCTCCTCAAGAATAGAAACGGGCCTGTTTCGTTTTCACAATTTTTAATAACTATTACTTCCTTTTCTTCTCTAGACATCTCTCTAGATTTCTCTAGACATCTCTTTTGCTAGATGGTTGATAAAGTATCTCCTTAATTGGAAAAATATTATCGTCTATTCATTGTAATTTCTGTCGCCGCAAATCCCTGTTTGTACATTGATGTTACAAACGTCCAAGTTTTTTCGAATATTTTGTCTCTGATAACAACCCATTTAGTGAAGTTTTAACTTTTCTGAGAAATCGCATTTCAACTGCTTGGACTGGCTTTATCTCTCTACTTCTCAAGGATTCGCTGTCGCAGAAAAGAACAAGGTCAAAATTATTTCTGTCTTTGCCAGTTCTGTTCTGTAGGGTTCGGGTTGTTAACTGAGTGAAATCTATTGGTTTTATTCTCGTTTTCTCTCAAAGTTTTCCAATGTTCTATTTAGTAAAATATATAAAACATTAAAACAAAAAATAGAATTAATTTGGAAGGAATTTATCTGACTTTTGGAGTTACGGCATCAAATTCTGAGATAATGGCAAAGCATGAGCGGAAAGTAGGAAGAGACAGTAATACAAAGAAGTAGTTATCTTGAAAACAGTTAAATAGCACTTTATTCTCGGGGGGGTGAAAGTGGATAATTTGTTTGAATGTTTCATATTATATATTATATAGGGGATTTTTAGGTAATTGTGGTTTACAACATTTCATTTATTTTCAATATAAATTATTACAATATGTCAGCAGAATACATTACTTCTCAATGTTACGATTTCCTGTAATTTTGGGTTTATGTCTGTATTTAAAGACATTTCTATCTGGAATTGATCTGAAGTATTGTAGCTGTGAGATGAGAAGCGTGACGAGGTACGGAGAGTATGGAAACGAAATTATAGAATTTGAATACGAATTAGTACGATACATAAACGAATTTCGCAACACATAGATTTACTTTTCAGTTTCTGTAGTTTCAGCATTTTCACGTTCTTTAACACCACCTAATTCTTATGAATCATTCAAAAGAATCTACTAAAGTGTTTTCCTTGCTTACCTGATATTTAAAGCTTTTTTAATTATTTCATTTTAATATTCAAAATTTAGTACATCATACCATCTCATTTTTTTGTATTTTTACATATAAAAACATCACCTATTAGGCAAGAGACATTTTAAAATGAATCTCTTCTAGATGTTTTAAAATTATTCCGTCTCAGAAGGCACTTTCTTCTACTTGATATTTCGTGAAAGAGAATTTTCTTTTCTTACATACAAGATGTAAGTTTTATAAATCGCCCTTTGGTCAAATACATTTTGGAACTTAGATTCATATTCATCTTTAGTTCAGTAACATATTAATAAGGAATCATTTTACTGTACAATATTGGATCAATTCATACTGAAAGAAAATTCCAACTCAAAAAATTAAACTTTTTATAAATTTCATTTACCTTTACGCCCCAATCAATTTCTTTGTTCTTCAGAGCAAAATAATATTTTTAAGACACGTAAGACACTAAAATATATTTTAGAAAGCAATATTTCATACATACCAGCGTAAATACTGAAGACTGGGCTATGAAAATAAATTAATAATTGATTTATTCCAAGCAAATCGTTTCTGTAAGAATGTAATGAAACATTTCTCTAAGATTTTTAATAGAAAACACAGCATGTAATAAAGCATAACACCTGGGAATTTTTCTTTAATTTACCAACTCTACTAATCAGGTATAACACTTAATATGTCTCTACTAAAACCATACAAACACATTGACGGATTAATTATTGTTAGATCTATCTTTCATTATCATGTTTTATTTTACAGAGAAGATAATATCCATTTATTTCAGGCATAGAAATAAAAAGAAAAGTTTTCGTATTTTCCAATTTCGTATTTCATTGAGTGGGAAACTAGATTGTGCTTCATTCTCTTCTGAACAGCCAAATGAAGCATCCTACTCAAACTCGATCTCAGTAGTTCGAAAAACGCAAAAAACTATAAGTTAGGGGCGATTCGCTCCCGAATACGTTCTCGCACACGAGTAAGAAATCGATGGTCGACGCGTGGAAGAGCGCCATGGGAGAGGGGTGAGGAGGTCAGGGGATGGCGATATTTATGGAGGGGGCTGCGTAAAAAGCGTCGCTCCCAGGCGACGGCGGGGAATCGGGAGGGGGCGGTGCAAGACGGGGGCGGCGGAAGAGGAGAAAAGGAACGGGACACGAATATGGGTCGTGGGTTTCAAACGAATCAGGCGAAGGCACTGGGTTGACGGGTCAGTTATGAAACAGGGCAGCGAGCGGTCGTCACCCTCGAATAATTCAATTGATCCGAAAATACGAGGTTTCAATGAGACATTTGATGAATTGAATGCATTCCACTTTTAAAAGTCATGACACGGAAGAGTAATATCTGGAAATTTAGTACAAATGACTGACCCGTACAAAAATTTTGAGAACTTTCCTGTGTAATTGTAAAATTTATCATAGAAGAATAATTAATGTAATGTAATGTAATTAAAAATGTCATATTTATATAACACATGTAAATAAAGTTTTAATTACACTATATTGTAATATATTCCATCAATTGCAATCATTTATTTAGCAGACACCAGATAAAATGTTCCTCGTGCTCAACATTTTGTCTTCCGACTTGAGGCAAATGGCCCTTTGTGGCAGGACAAAGAAAGGGCTAGCCGGTGCATCCTGAGTTATGGGCGGCCTATGCCCGGGGCAAAGGCTGGCTCCAGGGCGCAGGTCCTGCCACGCAGCGCCGGCCGACCCGCCGAGGCGGCTGGGGGCAGGTCGGGAATCGAACGGATGGCGGCGGTCGTGCGACTCTGAAGAAGAGCGCGCCAAAAGAAACGAGAGCGAGGAATGAGCTGAAAGGAAACATTGGTTTTCGAGCGAGGAGGGCCATCGCAGGGAAAACACGACGCCGGACGCTGCAAACGAGTTTTCTTTTGTTTGATAATGCATGAGCTGAGAGTATTCCGAGAAAAATTGCTTGGGGACGAAATGGAAATAAATGAGAGATCGCGAATTTTTTCGCAAAAGGAATTGTTATTCAATATCTGTCGAATGAAGTCAGATTCTGGACATTTGAAACATAGCACCGAGAAAATCGTACGTTTCAAGAAAAACGTGGATTTAAAAAACTAGTGGTACTACAACAACACATACTTTTTCCTATTATTTGTAACTTAAGCAATTTTTTTAAATTACAGTTTTACATTTTTGAATTTACCAAAACCGGTTTGATTGAACCAATAATTGATGTTTCCGCACGTCAACTGTTATGGTCATTAGTAACGTAAGAGAAGTAAATGTTTTATTGCTTGAAGTGTCTGTGTTCCTCTCCCGTTGGACGATGAGATCCAGTCCCGAATTTCATGTCGCCTCGCGAGGAATTTTCTCCTGTTGCTATCTCCCCCAGCGTTGCACTGCCCCAGACAGGGCAAGCTCTGGGCTCCGTACTGGCCTCTCAACATGTGTGGTAGTGCAGTGCATGTAAGTGAGTGTGACTAAGGGGATAGGGTAGCACAAGGAAGACGAAGGAAAGATCGTGGAGGTCCGTAGCTCGATTGTTATGCTACGGGCAGTCGACGGGTACTGATTGGAGAAAGCAAGAAAAACTACCGATAAGAACACCGGCTTCTAGAAATTCCGGGCAGCGACTGAATTCGACCTAGCAATGTAGGTAGAGTCGCATCCGCCACGTCGAGAATCAAGCTTCCGGGTCAGAATCGCTGCTAAGACAGCAACAATTAAATAAAAAATGGGACCTGTGGCATTTTATAAGCTACTTTACTTTATTTGAGGATTTTATTAAGAAAAAAACTTCTATCTTCAATAGTGTGGTTGAGGGAAGACACCGAAAAAAATTAACCTTTGTAATGTTTTGAAAATTCAGAGAGTTCACCGAAAAAGAGCCCGGTGTCACTTTTTAAGCGTCCGTTGCTCTATCCGGCGAAGAAAAATAAAAAATTTTAAATCATTTCACAGAAAATTTTGAAAATTTGGTCATTTCGCTATACCACGTAAGTAATATCCGAGAAAGTAACAACTACTGATCAATATGCTTTTAAAGATAATTAGTAGAACAACACAATTCATTAATTTTGCCAAAACAATTTACAGATATTTTCGAAATTACTTTCGCAACGTGTAGTATATTTTGCAACAATATTAAAAATGATAGATTCGTAAATATTCAATCATCAATTCTGTAATTATTACAGACTATGCTAAATTCAATGGATCATTTTCATCATTCTTACTATTCTAGAAAATATCTGCAAACGGAAAATACTATTTATTTTCAAGAATCTGTCAGTTAGGGTAATTATGGATCGTTGGTTTGTACGATTTCTAAAATTCGTCTGAAACCGAAGAACTTTACAAAAGTAATAAACATTTCCAAAGTAGATTTTCTTGTCGATACAAGTAGCTAAATATACAAGAATGCAAGGCCATCTCACGAAATCGAATACTGCGTTAACTACGTTAGCAAGTCCAACATCTTTCTCAGATCAATATTTTCTTTTCAGAAACCAGCCATAAGATCGTTTCATTTCTAATAACCGCACCATTTTACTGTCAATTCCCCCTGGTGTCTGTTCGCAGCAACTTTTTAACGGTCGCTTTGTGGGCTGCTAAAAGAGCAGGGCGGGGCAGCGAAACGCAGTATAGGCCGGAGTAAAGGCCAGCAACCGCTCCATCACCCACGATCACGGCCTTAATAGCAGGGGCGGGCGCTGGCTTCGGCGCTCGCTCCATCACCGCCGACGCTCTCGTCGTCTTTGACGGCGCAGCCGCCCCCAAAATACAGCCCTGAATCGAGAGAGCTTTTAACTGAAAGAAATTGTGGTGTTCTTGCTACCATCAGGGGTAGGGTTGAAATAAATAATAAATAATCATCATCGTTTTAAAATATTATGGTGTTTTTTTCTAAGACACACCGAATACGAACCACACGTGTACAAATTGTCTGGGTCGTACCCATGGAAACAGCACAAATTTAAACATGATGTAGTTTATTGTTTGGACGCTAAAACGTTAAGTCGCTTTTACTGACTTTTTGGTTTGGTTTAATTCTCTTGGTAAAAACATCATTGTAATTATTAAACTATTTTATATAGACTAAGGAATACTACTGTTAATTAGTGTTACTAAAAATGTATGTATTGCCTTGACATTTACTTGACATTACTTGCCTTGGCATTTACGTGACATTATTTACTTGACATTTCTCTTCAAAATGTCAAGTAAATAATAATAATTATTCAGAAGAGTTTCGTCATAAAATACTGGAATATGCGTTCAATTTTAGAAAAAAGTCGGTGGAAATGGATAATGTTGATGTTGAAGTTTGAATGGTGATGTTTGATCCTGTGGTGAGTCATCGTCAAGGTAGGTCAATGGTGAGTCAAACAAAGGTAGCGTATTAACGTTTCCATTTTTCAATTGTATGTAAATTACACGTTTTAATTTGAGCAGAAACGAGAAACAATATTACAGTTAAAATGAGTCTTCCAAAATTATCAAAAGGAATATTTAATTTTAAATTACCTATAATATCTCCCTTTCAGTATTTTTCCCACGTCATTCTATAAAATTTTCAAAAATTACAGTTCCTTTACAAAATATGTCTTGAAACATCCAGTAATTGTGTGCCTCTTCTTTATTATTTTCTTATTATTATTTGTGTGCTTATTCTTTATATGTTTACTGAATACTTACGTGGTAAATAGAAATTATTGTAATGCTGAGGCAAAAATCAGCGATTTTTCGAGAGAACAATTCGTAAGGCAAAGCACTGGTAACGAAAAAATATAAATATTGTTCTTATATGTAGTAAATGACTTTTTCAAACACAATGTGTAGTCAGGATTCACAATTTGTAGGTATTTGTTACAGGAAAATCGATTGAAAGCAAAAAGTGTATGTATGTCTGTGTTCAACATTAGCGACGTTAGCTGCAGGTCTACGGTCACGTTCAGACGACTATTTACAAAACTGATATATCCCTATCAATCTTCATCAACCCGAGGATCTGAGAGTTTAAAACCAATATTTTGATTGAGTACTTCTCATGCAGTCACAACATTTTCTAGGTTTTCTCAGAATTACTCCAAATTTATTTATTGAACTTTTCATTGAATAGTGTCAAGGAGGCGTTAAAAATGGTACAGATCGTATTTTCATTGTAATATCTAAATTTTCGAATCTTGCAAATCAAAATCATTTCAGCGTCTTCCTACAACTATATTATAGAAGATATAGACATTTCCCCGAATAGAATCTGTTGTTCAAAGACAGGTTTTGCAATAAGATCATCGACAAATATTCGAAAATATGAATAGTTGTGGCGTAATATTGCATGAAATATAGGCAACTTTTAAACAATTATTTTTTCAAAAACTACTCCAATCTTTCATTTAATTCTTTCCTCAAATCTGACATAGGCGATAAAAAAGGCCGATCCTATTCTCAGCGATTCTCTCGATCTGAAAATTGCAAAACAAATCATGCAAGTGTGTAATATTAATAATAGAGACTTTTTCGAAATAAAATCAGTTAAAAATTAGATCTTTGAAACAGTCATGTAAAAATCATTGAAAAACCGAGTCGTTTTATGTGATTTCTGCTTGGAGTTAAAGCACTTTATAATTTTATTATCAAAAACGGCTTCAAACTTTTCCACAGATTGAAGAAAGATTGCTTGAAAAAAGAGCACAGGTCTCATTTCCGTTCAGTTAACAATTTTCAAAAATTTGAAAAGTTAAAAATAATGTGATTAAGTACGTGCTGCTGTAACACCGCGATTTTAATTCGTGGTTCTGCGTTTTCTTTTCTGAAGTCATCATTATGAGCCCATGTAGTGGTAGATAGCCTAACGTAAAATATATCAAGTTTCTAAACCTTTTTCAAAAGAAATGTTCACAAATATTTCCTTGATATAGTAAAAATGAAACTTAAATTGCTATTTATAAACGTCAGATCCAAACTACTGTTTCTGATACAAAAATGCAAATTAAGAAAACAATTACACAACATTCTCAACACGCAGTTGTGATTTCAATCTCCTCGCCTGTGGCCGTTGATATGTCGCCTTTTATTTATTGTTTACATTATTTTTACCTTTAACTTACGTATTTTCTAATCATCTTCTTTTAACTTCCTTTCGATTTCCTTTGTTTTTTTTTCTTTCTGTATCTTTCCTCTTCACAAGTATCTGATACCATTTCTTGCACTCATCTCTAGAGTAAGCAGAGATTGTAAAACAGACTCGTCGCCATCTCCCGTTCTTCCTCCCACCCTCGTATATTGGTCGTTGAGCCTCACAGATGGGAGAGGACTGCAGAGAGATGGAGAGAGGTCTGCAGGGCGGCGGCGAGCGATTTCGGAAGCCGCGGGGATGGTGAGGACGGCAAAGGCAGTGCAAGTGGCGAGGGCAGGGTGGGGGGTGAAGGGGTGAGAGAGGGGGGCGGCGAAGATGATGAGAATGGCAATGGCTGCGAGGGCGGCAAAGGTAGCGGGGGCGGCAGAGGCAGCAGAGGCGGCGGTGGCGCTGAGGGCAGTATTGGCGGGGAAGCGGGGTCAGAGGAGCGGCAGCGGGCGGTAGGGGTGGCATGGGCGACGGAGGGTGGGGGGAGTGGCAGCGGAGGGCGACGGAGAACGGCGGAGGGCGGCGGAGGGCGGCGGAGGGCGGTGGAGGGCGGCGGAGGGTGGCGGAGGGTGGCGGAGGGCGGCGGAGGGCGGCGGAGGGCGGAGGGCGGCGGAGGGCGGCGGAGGGCGGCGGAGGACGGCGGAGGACGGCGGAGGGCGGCGGAGGACGGCGGAGGGCGGCGGAGGGCGGCGGAGGACGGCGGAGGACGGCGGAGGGCGGCGGAGGGCGGCGGAGGGCGGCGGAGGACGGCGGAGGGCGGCGGAGGGCGGCGGAGGGCGGCGGAGGGCGGCGGAGGGCGGCCGAGGGCGGCGGAGGACGGCGGAGGACGGCGGAGGGCGGCCGAGGGCGGCGGAGAGCGGCGGAGGGCGGCCGAGGGCGGCGGAGGACGGCGGAGGGCGGCCGAGGGCGGCGGAGGACGGCGGAGGACGGCGGAGGGCGGCGGAGGGCGGCAGAGGGCGGCGGAGGGTGGCAGAGGGCGGCGGAGGGCGGCAGAGGGCGACGGAGGACGGCGGAGGGCGGCGGAGGGCGGCCGAGGGCGGCGGAGGACGGCGGAGGACGGCGGAGGGCGGCGGAGGGCGGCGGAGGGCGGCGGTGGGCGGCGGAGGACGGCGGAGGGCGGCGGAGGGCGGCGGAGGACGGCGGAGGGGGGCGGAGGGCGGCGGAGGACGGTGGAGGGCGGTGGAGGGCGGCGGAGGGCGGCAGAGGGCGGCGGAGGGTGGCAGAGGGCGGCGGAGGGTGGCAGAGGGCGGCGGAGGGCGGCAGAGGGCGGCGGAGGGTGGCAGAGGGCGGCGGAGGGTGGCAGAGGGCGGCGGAGGGCGGCAGAGGGCGACGGAGGACGGCGGAGGGCGGCGGAGGGTGGTGGAGGGCGGCAGAGGGTGGCAGAGGGCTGCGGAGGGCGGCGGAGGCGGTGGAGGGCGGCACTGGGCGGCGGAGGGCGGCGGGAACGTCCCGCGGCTGCCGAATATTAAACGGGGCCACCTTCGTAACGACTGACGCAGACGCTAACGACGCCGTTCCGGCCTGAGGTGCGAGCAGTCGACGGCGTCGAGTTGGCAACAGGGCTTCGATACAGGCCGTTTCCGCGACGCCCGGAGACTGCGGAATTGAAAGTGGATGGTAGTTATACAGGGTGTACACCGTTATGCCCTAGTTTTACTTTACGTCCCTTGGATAGAAAGGACGGAATTTTAATATGTTTTGCTACTAGAGAACGTTAGTTTCATAACACGCTCAGGGCGCTTTTGCAAAATGTGCAGACTGCACGAGTAAATTTGGAGAGAAGGAAAATGCTTTGAGCCGTTATATTTGAAGTAAACTGCAGCTACAAGGATAGAATACGCATATGAACAGAAACATGCAAACGCATATTAGTGAGCAGTCTTTACATTTCAAACATAAAGGGTTTCGTTTAGAAAGAAATTTGAGCTCTCTACTCACCAAAAATCGTAATTTTTGCTTTAAAGCAAGTGGGCCCCAGATATGTCGTTTCCTATTATTAACCTGCTTTAAAGTATAAACACTAAATGTTGATATTATCTTAAAATTAATAGTATGAATGGTTGTATATGTCGCACTAAGTCTATTGAAAGCACAATGTCTATTAAGATCTCTTGTTATTTACAGCGAGTTGAATATGAATATGAGGTTATAGTTAGGGAGTTTTAAGTTGGAATATTCAGTGTTTTAAACGCAAAGATTAGAGAGTGTGTATGAACGGAATGTAAAGCCATCATTTAAAACATGTGTCTCATAAAAAATGACAGGGATTTTAATGTGTGATGCGTTATATTTTCAAATTAATGTGAATAGTAGGATTTGCTGCTATAGTCCACTACAACATAGTTCACATCCATATCCTGGCACATCCATGTCCTCACATCCATATCCATAAAACATTTTCAGAAACATGTTTACACATGCGTTGAAAGGGAATAGCGATTACGTTGTTCCATAACTTGTAAATCTCTCTCGTTTCATTAGTTTTCGAGAGTAAAAGACATGAAAGATTATTTTGGAAAAGATTTTCCGTTTCCACATAGTGCAGAAGTTGTAATTTTCTGTCGTAACCATTCTCCTATTTTTACATTTGTGTGATTCAACTGCACGGTTCAGCCAATACATAATAAATACTATTGTAATATGATGTTCTAAACAATCACCACTTCATTTTTTCTCTTCGCCCTTTAGAAAATCGTGATGTTAGAGCTGGGGAATTTTTCTCATGTGACGCAACGCAAACTCTCCCTCTCGCCGCATCGTGGATGGACAAGAATATTATATAGTTAAAACATTACTTTTAAAGAACAGTGATGTATTTCAGACAACCTTTGTTAGAGACTCGCTGTATATAAGAACATACCATTTTGTTTCTGTTTTCTGCGAGGAATCGTAGACCACCGTAAATCAGTGGCGTAGTGCCAATGTGCCCTAAATAGTGCCGTAAATAAATTTTCTCAAACTGGAAAACTGAAGAATTTTCCGCTCAACCAAAAGTTCCGTTTTTCTATCGCTAGCAATTCAGTTGAATCAATTAAGATGTAACATCTGATTTGATCAATTTTACAAATGGTATATTTGTTTCGTTCATTTGAACGGATTCAATATTTCAATGATTATTTCACTGTCATATAGGATGCCAAGGACTACTCCAGAAAAATATGCAAATTTCCATAAAAATCTGTAGAACCACGCTTTACTCTTCGTTCTTTTTTTCAGCTGCTCTTTCCAAGTGGAATTCTGAGCGTGCGGAAACCGTTGCTCGCCTCCTTCATAACTTCGTAAGTTCCGAGCGGCGATTGGAAGTTTTGTCGATAACGATGGATACCAGTGGAGTCTCCGAAAAGTTTTCGATCAGAAAATGTCTAAGTAAATACCTCCGTGTTTTACGATAGGACCGGCTGGTGCACCGACTTGAGTGAACGCATTTCATGGCCATGGATAGTCGTTAAATCTGTAATGTCAGGGTTCTTACACAACTATACATGCTTTTTGTTAAATTAAAATGTGAAGAATATAAAACAAAACCCAGACGAAAAATTCATAAGAAAGTTTTAACTTTCCTTTAGGAAAAGTGATTCTTGAAATTAAACCAAAATTGACTTTTATAACGATGTATAGTCACTCATTTTCTTCGAATTTTAAGGCGATTCTGTGATTAATATTTACAACTAATCCGTTAAACATTATTTTATCTGTTTCTTAATCATTTAATTGCTCTATTATTATATGATATATTTTGTGTATATAGGAAGTATTCTTATTGATATTGAGGAAAGAATATCTGAAAAGAAAACATAAAATAATATATATTCCTTAATTGAATATCAATTAGAAACAAAACTGATAAAAAATGAAGACCTAATCATGTGTCGTAAGAATTCTTAAAAGTAAATAAAAAAAGCAAGCTGCATAGATGTAAAACAAAAATAATTTTAAACAGAATGATTAAGTTATTATTTGCATAAAAGTACTCAGTGGGGCAACAGAGAACTCTGAAGCATTACAGTACACATTGATCATCGTTAACATGCAAGCAGAGAAGAATGAGAACCACAAAGCCAGAATTCTACTTCAAAAAAGTAAAATTTGTTCTTCTCCTCCAAATGACCGTCACAAAATTACCCAACCTTCATGCAAAAATCGCATTTCCACTACCATCCCCTGAGAATGAGCAGTGGGTAATCAAAACAAACGATGTCAACGACAACGGCTTAACTTCCTGCACGCAATACAAATAAAAAGCTTCGTCCAACGAACAGTTCTTCTCGTTACAACCTTCTTCGCGAGCCTCGAAATTAAAGCAGGCCTGGCAATTTAACAGAATCTCCGCGTTAAACCTGCCTTCTAAATGAGGCCGCGCGATGTTCACTTACTCCTCCGACCGAGAGAGAGTAAAGGTCCCTTAACACGCCTCCGGCTCTTCCACATTTATCTGGCCATTAGATGAGCGGGCGAAATAAATTGAAAGAAAGGGGCAGGACAGAGGGAAAACTTGTCGGGAGAGCGCGGGATATAAGAAAAGTCCGGAGAAGTCGCGCGCGCCCCCTGAACACTAATTCGCTCTCGAGGCGTCTCGTCGCTCCCTGGAGGGTGTTAGCGGCGGGACGCGAGACGGGAGGGTCGAAGGAGCCTGGTTTCGATGTTAGCTCTACACATGCGATACAATTGGCCCTTCTGACGATTCATCTGCCCTGGTTTTCATATTTCAACATTGTTATTTTTTAAAAGAATTGCTTAATTAGATGTAATTTTTGCGAGTCAGACAATTTTCCATCTCCCGCGCTCGTTATACAAATACGTCTTCTATTTAAACACAAGACATCTGAGAATATATGTTGCGAACTTTTAGAGTATGTGGAGGGTCGCAGGTAGAGAATTGTTATCAAGAAACATACTCTGGGAACCCGTATATAACTGAGATATCCCCACCCCGATTAGCTGGGATATGAAAATCGTTCTCTTTTATATATAATATACAATATATAATGAATATACAGAAATAATAGTTATACATAAATAATAATTATATATAAATAATACTTACATATAAATAATAATTATATATAATCTGACATCTTTCATTCCGGTTTATTATTTTATCTAAACAAATGTTCATATATTCTTACCACGCTGGCACGTCAAATCTGACCGTCATTTACTTCCATATTAAATACGATAATATTATATTCTGTTTCTATTTGCCTCTTATCTGTTTTTCTTGTTTTAATTTGTATTAAGCCAAAATGACGCAAACACGATAAATTGAAATTTTGCAGGTTTGATAGTACGCCTCTACAAGATTTCGGAATTGCAAATTTACGTACGTTATTGTTCGATAATAATAATACTTACTTCTGGAATAACTTATGTTACTATCTTCTGTAAAACATGGCATAAATACAACAGCACATCCAATACTTATAGAATGTTATTGAACTTTTCAAACAATGCTGCGAGTATATTTTTACTGTCAATATTACAATAATTGTAGCAACGGAAAGAATGAGTAAGTATTCTGTTAGAACCTTCTTCCATAATCTTTTGTAGAATTCTAAATTTATAACTCTTCTAATTAAAATTCACTCAGTACTTTTTGCTTCATAGGTGCCGGAAGGCAAAAATTATAAATTGAAATGAGTATTGGAAATAGTGGAAATGAATCGAGAATATTAATTAAGTGCATTTTAATACAGTTCTATCGAAATGCGTCGTATCATTATACTGCCCAGAATGGACTGCGTGAAGCATAAAATCTGTTTGGTCAACACTTCCATATTCTGGTTAAGAAAGTTCTTTGAATATTCTTAGGATTTCTTTTCGCGCACATTAATTTTATTAATACCGCTAATATTCTTATGAACAACGATCTCTTAGACATTTATATTTCTGGACATTTAATTTCAATGGATATATTTTAATTGACATTACTTTTTTGAATTGTTACAACTGTAAAATGCTTGTTAACAATAATGTATTTTTATTGATTAATTAATGTATTTATTTACTGATGATGTTATTGATGTACTGTAACCTAAACAGTCGCTAATAACCACGTAGTTGATGCGACTAAAAATAATATTAAATAAACACAATCTTCAGAATACGTATCGTGAACTCCGTTTGTCATCTTAAAGAACAGATTGTTATGAGATTACGGAAAACTAAACACCCGTACGAGAAAGCTCCGGATATCACGTCCCTGCCTCTGCTTCCTTCATCACCTTAACTCGGCCGCCCTCGTTCTCGCTCCGCGCCCTCTCGTTTCCGGGGTGTCGTGGGCGGGGCCGTGCCGGGGCCGCGGCCGGGAAGTGTGTCCGCACCGCCCGCTGCGCAGCCACAGAGTGCACTCTGCCCCTGGAGCGCGGCTTCCGCGTCGCCTGCCACCGACCGTCCCGCGCCCAACCCTCCGTCCAGCGGCCAGGACCCCAGCCCCGCCCCCTGCCTCACCGGGCAAGCCACGCTCTGATCCGCCGCGCCGCGCCGCGCCCCGTCACGCTTTGCCTCCTCCCATCTCGATCTCGTATCAAATAGATGTTCTAATGAAACCGTTTCCAGGTATATCGGTTCACAGAAATTAAAAACAGATTCGATCTTTTGTTATTAATATTGCACTTGTGATAATACATATGTAAGTGCGATATTCAAACAGTTTTCTATCTGCGCAAAGATCTTCGTTCCTTCGGATCCTGTGTTGTCTTGTCCCAGCCCGTCGCAGTTTCGTCCGTTCCCTTCCCGCCCCAAACCAATCCCATTCATTTCGTCCCATCTCTTCCCGTACAATCTTGTACCGTTCGGAGAGTGGGCGTGTCATCTCGTCTCGTACCGAGAGCGGTCGAGGGGGCGAATCGTGATGCATTGGGACGAGTCACGATCCGACAAGCCCACTCCCGACCTCTTGGCCCACTCACCCCCACCAACCCGCGCCCAATTCCCTCCCCGCCCCCAACAGGGGGTCCCAAGGGAGCGGATTGCCCGCTGCGAGAAGTGACCAGGAGACCTCGCGGAAACTGACCCCGCGCTGCGAACTTCTGCTAGCGACTCGCTCTCTAGTTTCCCCGTCTGTGCGCCGCGTTCTGATTCAACGCCCCCGCGCGGAAGAAAGCCGGCGAGTAGTTAGCGCGGATACGCGGCTTTAAAGGGAACGCTGCTCGCGGGCTTGTGGAGTTGCCCTGAAAATAACCAAGCCACCAAGCCACTGGAGCTAAATTGTGAAAAGGGAAATAAATGACGTGGATGTTTCGACGACTATGATGAAAAGCTCATCACTTCCCGAATAAGGGAATAGCAAACAGAAAATATTCTACATACTTTGGAAATTAACTGAAAAAGGATCATTTCAATAGTCAATCCCTTATTATCTGCAACCCTACAAGTAGTTAGCGAGAAAAAAAGCTTTCAGATGAACTGTTTTCTGCCAATATTCTGGCGCAGTTCTGAAAATAACATGAATAAAGAACTTTGAGAAATAAGGTAGTAAGTGAAAAACTCATCCATTCCTGAATAAAGGAATAGCTAGGATAAATTATACTACATATTTAAAAATTAACTGAAAAAGGAATAGCAATCAATAGCCAATCAGCCTATCATTTGCAACCCTACAAGTAGTTAGAGAGAAAAAGAGCATTCAAATGAACCGTTTGCTGCTAATATTCTGGCGCAGTTCTGCAAATAACGTGAATAAAGAACTTGGAGAAATAAGTTAAAATAAATTAGAATTATCCAATAACCATAAGGGGAGAAACATAAATGCTTGAAAGAAAGAGCTTAAGTACAATTTGACATATAAAAGGAGTGAGTAAATGAATGAATGTGTGTGTGAGTGAGAGAGCAAGAAAGTGGTCGTGCAGCATTTGAAGAGGCTTATGGCTTATGACACCATTGGGTTTCAATGAATATTAACAGACGCACATGAATGTGCGTGTATGGGGAGGGGGGGTGACAACCAAGAATCCCAGAGAAATTTTTTTCCTTTCTATCTTTGATTAGGAAAGGAGTTAGTTTTATCGTTTAGGACTTCTATTATTAGAACCATTGAGAGTGGTAGTTTCGTAAATGTAGTTCTGAAACCTTACTAATGGTGAAACACTAAACTTACACGTATCTAAACATAGTGGCGAAACCCATACTGGTGCCCATCTTTTACTCTACCTCCACTGATACGCGACTATTAAGTAACCAACACAAAACAATCTCCAATTTTTGTTGATCTAAAGTGTCCTAACCAATTTGATTCAGAAAGATCTAGAGTATTCACAGAAACAAAACGCAGTTGACCTATTGGCAAAGGAAAAGTATGCTGTGTTCAAGCACGTTCATATCAAACATTGAAAGTTGTAATCCTGAGCCACGAACTTAATTTGAGCAAAGTTCAAATTGCAAGCCAGTTGCCAGTTTGCACAAATTATTCGAGCGTGTGAAGCCCCTCTAGTAAGTCACGCTTCGCGGCAATCCATTAATTAAGTTACAGAAAGTAAACATGTCGCTTTTTGTGAACGTAACGAATTCTACGAGAGTTGATTTAGAGAAATCTGCAGTCCATCTCAGAAACAATTAACTGGAAAATTAACAGGATATTACATCAGTCGATGTCATCGAGACCTGCGCTGTTTTCAGCATAATTTTCGTCAAATAAAACGCAACTATCTGAGAAAAAGTATGGAGTGTAGATGTGCATTTATCAGATTGCATAAAATTTGCTGCAATTTTAAGGTGTAAATGGCACATTTCCTGTAAGTGAGCACAGATTATTTGAGCCTGTAAAGCCCATCTTTCACCCACATTTTATTTAGTTGACCAGTAAAAACACGATCTAAAAGGTGTTGGTTTTATTTAATACTTTTTTATATCTTATTATATTTTATATCTTACAATATTTTAACGCATTACATTTTTAAGGAAATAAAATATGATTTGGAGGAGCTCCATTTTTAAGTACAGTTAGTTAAAGAATTCCGAATGAAGAAACAAACTCATCAACAGAGCTTTGACATCGATGCAACCTATATCTAATTCCAGTAAAGCCCGTCTGGTAAGTTACACTTGACCGCTATCTCTTTCGCAAGTCGATTTAGAGGAATATAAATTGAGAAAATTGTCCATAAAATTAATGTAACCAACAAAGGTGGCTCGGGGCATCATATGATGTCACTGCAATGCCTCTGATCTGGAGGGCCAGAGGTTCAAGTCCCGACGGTGGCAGGAATTTCGACACTAGCCAGATAGCTGGTCCGAATTCAGCTAACTCTGGAGGAGATTTCTAGCGAAATAACATCTAAACTATGCGTTCTAAACGATGCGTTAAAAACTAAAATTTTGAAGCCGACGGCCTTTCTTTGAGGCCTTTCTTTGATCTTTTCTTTGAGGCCCTCGACCTCAAAGAAACGTTTCTCACACCGTAATCCACAGGATGAGCTCTTCTCGAACATTCTATTACATTTTTGCTGGTCCGGCGCTTGCCGATATTACCTCACCTGCTCAGAGACATGCATAATCTTCAATTAAATGTGATTGTGAGGGACAGAGCGGCAGAGACAGACGGACAGGGCGAGGGAGGGAGAGACAGTGAGAAAGGGAAATGGGAGGGAGAAAAGGAGATGTGAGGGAGAAAGGGAGATGGGAGGGAGAAAGGGAGATGGGAGGGAGAAAGGGAGATGGGAGGGAGAAAGGGAGATGGGAGGGAGAAAGGGAGATGGGAGGGAGAAAGGGAGATGGGAGGGAGAAAGGGAGATGGGAGGGAGAAAGGGAGATGGGAGGGAGAAAGGGAGATGGGAGGGAGAAAGGGAGATGGGAGGGAGAAAGGGAGATGGGAGGGAGAAAGAGGGAGATGGGAGGGAGAAAGAGGGAGATGGGAGGGAGAATGAGGGAGATGAGGGGCAGAACGTCTGCCGGGTTTTCCTTGTCAATCATTATAAAGCAAGGAAAGTTAACATGATTGAAACACGTCCTGCCGTGGGTGGGGCTTCCGGGCCGCAGCCTCACGTGCGCGTCGCCTCTGGGCGTCGCCTGCGGGAGCTGATTGATTAGCCCCGCGCGCTGCCTTCGCCTCTCCGCGAAATCGCTGCGCCCTGCAGTTTCCTTTCTTCCATTGATTGCGCGGCGGCGACGGGCGAAAATCTGGGGGCGGAGAGCGCCAGCTGCTTCCAGGAACGATGCAAGGCACGTCGCGGCTGGCGAGGCGACCGCCACCCGGATTCTTACGAGAATGGCTCTCAGGATAAATTCAGCAGCTTTTTTTCTTGCTTTTGTTTCGCGATAAATCACAACAGGTAAAATGTGTTTTAAAAATGCTGAGATATTTTCTTGACCTCTACGATTTTTGTTATTTTCATTTTTCATGTTTTATTATTCATTTTGAATATCACATTATCAATTCTCTGAATGATTATTTCGTGCTTCCGGGCGCGTCAACTGCTGTGATCATTCGTTCCGTATGTGCAGTGCATGTTTATCACGAGAGGTGGGGGTGTTCTTTGCCCGCTGGATGGTGAGATCCGTAGTCGAACTACACGTCCACTTGCGAGGTAGTCCTTATCCAGAAATATGTGGCACCGCTCCTGCCGAGGTAAGCTCTAAGCTCCCGTCATGTGTGTGCATGTAGTGTAAGTATGTGTAAATAAAGGCATCTTCTTCATTTAATAAAAATACAGGAATGATTTCTCATTATATTTTAGAAAAAATATAATCCAGGTACAGATTCGGCAGTGAGAATCAGTTACAACATATCACATCAGATAGCTCTTTATTTGCAAACGGTTGCAGAAGTCGAATTTCGCAAGGAATGTGTTATGACAGAGGCGGAATAGTTATGTGATAAAATGGTACTGCACGTCGGCCTGTGTTCCTTTTTCAAGTCGTCTACTGTTGTTCGTAAAATTCAAGATCTAGCCAAGATTTGGAGGCACAATTAACAAACAGTTTTTAAAATATATCAAAGACGAAGGATATGTGCATATCCATTGTCTTTGGATGACGCTCGAGATCCAAGTCACAGCACAGCTTGTACCATTTGAGCAGCACAGCTTGTACCATACCATTGAATGAAATTGACGAAGTTTGCGAGATGTTGAATCAAAAATCACTTTATCGGGACAAAACATGTTTAAAGCTCTTGAAAACATTATGAAAATATTTGCTCGCAATGCAAAATACTGACTTCATTGGCGACGGACGTTGCACTCGATATGAGGAGGAAAATTATTGGGTTGGTGGGATGTGTCAAAGAAAAAATAAAAGATTTCATCAGATTGTTGTCTCCATTCTCCAGAAACATTTCTGTTCCAAAATTTTGAAATTAATAATGGGTATGTAAATGCAAATTAGTAATACAATCCGAGCAAAATGATTAGGTAGACCGCAATTCAGAATGTTTCTGAAAGGTGTCGATTCTGAACAAAAGAATTTACCCAATCGTGGTGAAGTTCACTGGCTTAGATTTTCAAAACCGCTGGAGCGTTTTTTTCTAACCCCGTCAAGAAAGAACGATTTTTCAGAATAAAGAAAGCAATGTTCCAGAACTAAAATGGTCATAAATTTGGAATTTAACGGAGATTACTCGTACAATACGTCTCTGCGAGTTGAATATGTCACTCCAGAGAAAAAATATTAATTGTATCTTTGTCAAATTGAAGCAGAACTGAAACAAAGTTCCGCTCCGTATTTGAACGATTTTAAGCAATACGATCTGACAGGTCCACTATTTGTATCACGCATTAGGTGTAAAGAAGCTTCATATGAGAGAAAAATATCAAATGAGTTTCGAGATTTAGATGTGCAATATCAGTTGTTTCAAACATTGAGCGCATTCTGCAAGAGAAATGAGATAAATCTAGAAGAAATAAAATTAATTTATTTTCATAATCATTTATATTGTTTTATTGTCTCCCACTCTACAAATGACTTCATTTTGTTATTATATTTGATAGTGTATATTCTCAAAAAATTAATTTCAAAATATTGAATATGGTCGTGTTAAATACGAGCTAGACTGGAAATTCGATTTTAAAATATACGACTTCCAGGAGTAGATCAGCAGTAGAAAATACGTTGCCGGGCTTAGAGTGTGACAGTTGAAAGGGCAGGATATCGAAGTTTGAAAAATGGAATGAAGACGAGAGAATTCTGGTGAGAGAAAAGAGAAAATGACAGCTGCTCACGGGCAAACACCGAGGTGATATGAAAAGGCAGATCTGCCAATAGAAAAATCATTTCCACAGAAAGAGGTCGAAGAAAGAATGCTCATAAAAAAGACGTTTTGAACATTTAATGCAGCAAAAAATTATGAGTGAATTGATCATAAACTAAACGCATAAATGAAAAATACTCATAATGGATTTTAAAACTGCTCAGCATAAACAATTTTTCTCGTGAAAAAGAGCATTATAGGAAACGAGTGTAATGCATTACTTCAAAAATAATCCAAGTTGTTGGTAACGTAAAATTTTAATTTAAAAAAATTTACATTGATTAATTAATTAATACTATACTATAATTAATACTATATATTATCATTACTATAATAAACCAGAATAGTCTAAATTCAAAATTATAATTTTCAATGAGTTGGAAAAAAACATGAATCTCGACTTTTGGTAACTCTTTACAGCCGTTTATGTGGATATAAAAAGTTCAACAAAATGATTATCAAAATATCTGTGAATAAATTCGATAGAAAAGTTCCAGTCCCAAGTAAAATCTTTTCTGCTGCATAACTGTTTCTATACAATTCGAGACTATACCGAGCATCAAAAATTAAAGTAGCATTAATTTTAACAATGATAGTTAATGTAATTATTTATCATTTGGACTGTATAATTCTAAAGAACCTGTAACAAGTATTGTACCACAGTTTCTGGGTTGATGGCCCCCATCGCGATCAGGTTTTTCGTCCAGTTTCCCTGATCCTTGAGCAAATGCTGAGATGGTCCCTTGTTTTGCTTCTGGACATAAATGTAACTTCATTATTTGTGCACGTCTTCTGAATTTCAGTGGGAAATATAGTTATTCAAATGATCGTTTTTCTTATTACCGCGGCAAAAAGTATTATTCTTTCATGAAGAACATGAGGGTTCAGGGCAGGAATTTATAGCTAATTTACCTTTGAAAATATATTTTATTATATAGGAGTGAATATTTTGTCAACAAAACTCGAAAAAAACCTCTCTTTTCTGTATTCAAAATTCGACTAGAATATGGTTAAGGATAGAGACCACAGAATTATGAAAACGTGCACAAAATTCACTTCTCCCCATAGCTCGTCACACCCAGTTTTTAACTGTTTTTGACGTAAATAAATAAAGTATTTATGAATGCAAGAAATAATGTGTAATTCTACGTCTCTATGTTGTGAATAATCATTATAAGATTTCTGACAATACATTCGAACAAAGAAAGACACTGAATTATACACCTTTCGCTCGGCTTTATAAATTTACAGCTCAAAATCGAAAAATATGTCCGAAATTGTGACCCTTTTCTGCAAGTTAATCTACGAAAAGTTCCTGGCCGCTGAAATAGGGTCCAGGTGATAGCTTAACGGTCATTTAAGAAAGTACTGGTTTCAGCAGTTTGACTGTAATGATAATGCACCTTTGGGAATCAATTTAATTCCCTGGACGAGATTTCATCGAATAAGCGTCAGAAGAGAATTCGGGCTAGTGCGCTACTATCTTATATGAGCAAGACCAAATGTCGAAATTGGCGAAGCCTTTCGCAGAGTTTACCAAACAAAATATACGACTAATTACCAGGTTTCCTACTATGGATGCAACTGTCCCTCAAAGTAGCATATTTCTTCAGGAACATGAATTGGTGTTGCTTCTGATCTGTTTTCAATGTTGACTCTTGATACAGAAAAAAAGAGTTCCGAAGCCAGAATATAAAACGCTTTAGAAGTTTCTAGACATGAAGACACCAAAGACGTGGTGATACTATTCATATTTCAAAATCAATACAATAACAAACATCCCATTGTTCAACAAATATACAATTAGATAAATGACCGGACATCAAACCACGCTTATCCACAAATATACAGCTTGCCTAACTTCTAACTTCCACACAAGCATCACTCATATCACTACTTTCCTCATTTCAAACGTGGCGTGGTAAGAATCTCAATATCCAAACGGGGAAAAGAACATTGCCCCACATTTCTTCCTTAAAATATTTTCAGGCTTAAATAAAAATTAATATGTATATATACTCTGAAGTTTTCTCACTTAGATTGCAAGTTAAACTAAGGTTAAATTACATGCGAACTCTACTTCTAATAATTTGAATTTAGTTACAGAAAAATCGTAATACAATTTTATGTAAAATTTCGACACGTGAGCTGGTTTCAATACATGGGCCAAGTGGCTCACCGACCTCGAGAAGATATCAGAATACAAATTTCGTTCATTTTCTTTCTCGAAGGATGAATAACAATCTCTCAGAAAGGAGCACGAAAATAAGAGCAATTCGTTTTCATTAAAATTAATGGTGCAAAGGTTTTTCTTCCTTGAAGCGTTTGATTCATAAATGAGATGTAGAGTTATGAAAGGAAGGAAACGTTTCATAAATACAATCTTCACTTTTGAAAATGCAAAGTTAAACCTCCGAGGAAGTCATTTCAACATTGTAATTTTCTAAGCCAGAGTGAAACACGATTTTTTAAAGTATTTTTCTTCAATTTTTTATAGATGTGACCCAACTTGCCTTTGCTTTCAATTAAAAGTGTACCGTAACGCCAGATATCTTTGAGCGGATTTCACGGCAATTTTATAACTATATTGATGGGCTTGCTTCACTTGTGGTAAAGCTTTGTGAACTACCCAGCTCTGTTCCTTATTGGGTAATAGTAAGCATAGTTTAATTATTTTTTCCTTTGGACCAAAGTAATTTATTTTCAAACAAAGTATTTTCTCATGTTCAGGTACGTAGAAGTAAGTTGTTTCATTAAATAGTTCCTACGGCACCGCCGGGAGCGCTGAAGAAAGTAGTTAAACGAAGTTTTTATTACCTGCAGTAGATGAAGAGGTAAAGTAGCAAGATTGACCATCGGTGTCTTTATTATTCTGAATATAATATAATTTTTAAAAATGTATATCAAATTCTTCCAGAATTTAATGAAAAACGAAAAGTCAAATTGTAGAGAATCCATTATTTGGAATGATTTTTTAAACGCGTAAGTAGAAATTCTGTGTATTTTATTAACTCTTTAGTTTTTTAATTTCTCAATCATTTGATCAGCAAACAAAGTGTAATTTATTTAAAGTTTGTTATCACACTGAAAACTGATGCTATTATATTAATGGTTTTGCATGAAAAAATAGGGGCTATTCACCAGGTTCACAGTGAATGTAACAGGTAATTCTAAATCATAATATATATTATAATATATTAATTATTATTAATTAATATATTAATATATATATATATATATTATAATTTATAATACTCGTACTTAAGCTACGTGCTTACCCATCATTAACGCAAACATTCCACCTCCTCGAACACATATTCCAGGCATCCACGTGGACACGCCTTCGTCTCCGAAGCGTGGAATGCCATTCAACAGCGCCTCCATGGACGTCCGCTCGAGCGGCAGAACCCGGCCACGAGGCCTTAGCCGGGGGAGGGGAAGGGAGGCTATCACGAGGCGCCGACACCTGACACGTGGAACGAAGGCCACGTGGCGCTGGAAAGGCGAGCCCCGCGACGAAAACCCCGCTTCCTGCGGAGGACGCAGCGAACCACGCACGAGAAATGGGCAGTTCACCGTCGAGATCGAACTCTCGCCCAATGTCACATCCGCGCGAAGTGCAGTGGGCTGCGAAGCCGCCTTCGTAGATCGAAATGCATTCAATCGTAGCAAGCGAGTTCGGAAATGCGTCTTGTCCTTTTCTTTCTTCAAATACATGTATTAAGGGCTGGATAAAACCGTGAGCAAATAAAGGGAATTGACCACTGGTGAAAAAGGATTTGAATTAAGATGCTGATGAGGTGTTATGGACATTGTATCAGTAAGTGAGAATGAGCATTTTATTCACTAGGTAAGAAGTTATCGCTTACTTTGATAACATTGGGGTTTGAAGTATCGAGGTACATGGAGGCAAAGTCTACAGGTTCCACTCACCTGGAACAAAAGTATTTTAATGATGTGTTTGTGGTGTAATGGAAGGCCTCAGGGGTTCTTTTCTCATGCCGCAATATTCAAAAGTAATCTTTTGAAACCTCATAATAAATTTGGTGGTTCTTCTTTTCAGATACCACCACTCTGTGGTAATCGTCTTCAGAGTAGTGAAGAAGCTGAAATTCTTTATTAAATAAAACTTGCTATCTGATATTCTGTATCAGTATTGTCAAGGTCTTCTACTAGTGGCAGTGGCACGCATCGTGGCACCGTAGCATACCACGAGCTTCTCTGCGCAACGAGCGTCGGGAAAGGAAACTGTTAGTAACCCCGCCGTTTTACAATAGTGATGGGGTTGTTCCTGGTGATGAACTGCTGTGGAGGGGTGATTTCTTCGTGGCACTCGTGCCACGAACTCCCGCTCTTGGCGTCGATCTTGACAACACTGTTCTATACTATCTGATATTCTACCGATGTAAATATAAAGGTATGCAGTACATAACATTGATATTCACACATTTGCTAGACAAGAAAAAAAGATATCTTATTCAAATTCCAATGTTTTTTTCAAAAATTACTAACAGGAAATAATATCCCTTAAAAGAAACAGAAAGGCTAGAGCTGTCAAGTTATAATAAACTTTTAAATTCATTATAAATACCAAAAAAAGTAAATATGATTATTTACAAACATGTGTATTCATAAACTCCAACTAGTTAATAATTAAAATAAAATTAATCTGGAACTAATAAATAAATTTTTTTAAAAAAATAATAAAACTCCTGTCCATCCGCCAGGAATTAAGGTTTAGTTTCAATAATGTGTATACATTGAAGTTTCATATGGGAAAATGTCGATTTTCTCACAAAAGGTTAGGAATTTATTCAAATTTCCTTTGATCGTTGTCTATCAAATTGTCGGAATAATGTTGAGTTATATATTCCTTTCAACGTTCGTGAAAAGCCTTTTCCACTTTACAAGTTCCACAAAACCGTAAACTTAGGAAGTAGGAACTCTTTGTTGCTGCTCCGGAGCACAAGACTGGGAAGAGAATATAGTGTAATGTCAAGTAGTACGTACAGTAAGGGATCCAAAAAACTGGTACGTAATATCAACTCGAATGGTGAACGTAAGGTCCAGCATTCTACTTATTTTCTGTCAGATCCTTCGTCTGTCAGTGTGTTCCTCCTTCTGTTCGTCTGTGAAAAACTCTAGTATCTAAACCTACTAGTAGTAGTGTTTACAAAATGAATATTCCCAGTCAATTTGCATTGGCTCGATACCCGGCGATCCTAATTATCTCCCATGTCCTTAATATTTACGTTAGGGACACATACCAAGTTTTACTCTAGAAATGTGAAAAAATGTATTTTAGGTGCTAATAGATGGCAGCCGCTAATAGTGGTTGGCAGCCCTGTGAATCCGGGCCTTAGTCAAGGATTTATGATTTCCAGAGGAATCTACTCAGGGTGTGACCGGTATGCAGAACTACAATCTTTTTCAGGGTTCGTTAAACTCACATTAAAGCTGCTCCGATGTTTCGCCAAGCCTCTGGATGTGACACCTGCAGCCAAATTACCACTTTATTTTTGCTTGAACAGACAACTCTACTATCGTGTTTCTCTTAAATTACGGTGAAGTTAACCTGTGATTTGACCGATAGTCCGTCTGGATTTCAAATCCCAAAGTATGTTTGTATTAGTTTTTACGACAACCTTGTACGGTTTACGCTTCCACCAACGGTCAAAATATCTACAAACCATATTTTCTACACATAATGCAGTGTAGCAAGACTGTACTTTTTGTAGTTTGCAATGTTTATAATTTGTGTGCGGAATCTCGCTTCAGGCCCTAAGTAGGTGATTGATTGTTCCAAACTGTTGTTTACACAATAATATTAATCTTATTGCCTTTATTCATACTACCATTATCAATACTACTTCCTTAATCGTTATTTATGCATCTGTGAAGTTGGTATATCTACACCATGCCATTTAATGGAAACAAACATCTCATAGCACCCGCCTCAGTCATATATAACATCTTAATAGCGGCAACCTCTGTTCTCGTGCACCAACTTCCTGCACTCGAGTGTACCTCCAGGAAGCAGAGCAGCGACTTAACGGCTACCTTGGGCCGGGCGGGGGGAGCGCACGGTAGAACGGGCGGCGAGAGGCGAAGAGGAGCTGAGTGCGGAGGCGAAGCCGTAACGTGACCGAAATGCAGAGCAACCTCTGAGTATTCGCGGGGCTCCGCGTAAACATAATTATAAGTTGAAAGCGCATCAAAATTCCGGGAAAGCGGCGCGGGGAAATAACGCCGGGCCGAGCCGAGTGGGGATGGGCCGCGGCGGTGCGGGGCGATGCGCTGCCCGCTCGCAACGCGGTGCGTTGTGCCGTGCGAAATCGGGACGACTTGGCGCGGCGCCCGGGCTGGCGCAGCGAAACGCGGCGGGGAGGGCTGTGACCTGCGCAACCTGCGTCCAGTTGCATCAGGTCCAGAGGTGACCTATTAAACTCGGAATTATCCCTTATTTGCAGATGCCACTGGTATATTCACGGTCCATAAAGACCTATTAATAGCACGAGACAACCTTCAAGAGGATCTAAGTATCTTAACGAACTGGTTCAACAAATGGAAAATAAAAATTAATGCATCCAAATGTCAAGCTAAAATCTTTTCACTAAGAAAACTACGAAAAATTAATTATCTAAGACTAAACAATTCACGTATTCCATGGCTGCTCCCTTCTGCTCCTGTGACGTATCTCTAGGACTACAAATAGATCGCAGACTCGCCTGGAAAAATCATATAAATTCAATAGTCAATCAAACATTTATTAAGACTTTGATAATTGTACCCTTTTGTCAACAAAAAATCAAACACCAGCATTGAAACTGCAATATGCATTTTTAAATATATAATCAGATCCTCTCTAACATATGCTTGCCAGATATGGGGAGGTGCATCTAAATCCACATTTCATAAACTGGAAGTTATTCAAAACAGATTTTTACGCAGTGCAATAAAAAGCTCCATGGTACATACGGAACAATCGAATTCTAAACGAACTCTCTATTGAACCCTTAAAGAAATGGATTTCCAAATTATCCTTAAGATTCTACTCATCCTTACCCTCCTGCCCCGCTACAACAATATATAAGCTTGGCAAAACTTCAAATCCTTTTCCCAGAATTAAGACTCGACATAGCAAAGATCTCCTTCATCCTCCATAATTTGCAATCATAATAGTCTAATTATTACTACAGACCATTTCTTCCCACATTAAGACAGAATAGAAACTCTTTGCTGTAAATATTCATTGTTTTGTACATTTACTGTTTTTTATATTCAGTGTTAAATTAACAAGCAGTTAACAAGAGGTCCCACCTTGGAAGACCCTCAAAAAATTATGTATAAGCTTATTGTAAATATTGTTAAAAACCTTTGTAAGGAACAACTGCCGATCAAGGAGAATTATAATAAAAACAAGTCCAGTGGTGTGAATAAGGATTTAATGCAGTGTTGTCAAGGTCGATGGCACGAGCGGAAGTCCGTGGCATGAGTGCCACGGTGAAATCGCCCCTTCACGCAGTTCGTCATCCCGCCACCAGAGACAACCCTAATCTCGTCATCCCTATTGTAAAGCGTCGGGGTTACTAATACTCGTAATTGTTCCCTTTCCTGACGCTATTTGCGCAGAGAAGCTCGTGGCATGCTACCGTCCCACGAGGCGTGCCACAGCCACCAGTAGAAGACCTTGACACCACTGATTTAATGTTTCCGGGCAGGAAAGCTACTTCAGACGCGCACGTTTCCTTGAACTTTGTTTTTTTTAATTGATTGATTGATTAGTGATTCTATACTACGCTACTGATACGTCAACTGCTAAGGTCATTAGTCCCGTAAGTGTAGTTTTTTTCTCGGGAGGAGATGATCTTCACCCTCACTGGATTGTCAGATCTGGCGCCGACCTACCATCGGCTTGCGGAGTTTTCCCCAAAGAGGTATATCCCACCAGGGGGACACCGCCCCAGTCGGGACAAGCTCTAGGCTCTCAACCAATTTTGCGGCATGTGTGGTAGTGTAATGCACGTATGTGTAAGTGTGTAAGTAAGGGGTGAAGATAGGACAAGAAAGAGGAAGGAAAGATCGCGAGCGGTTCGTGACCCGTTTGGTAGGGTACTGTTTCGGCACTCGTCTGGCAGAGCTTGTTCACAGCAACCACGGAAAAATACCTATCAGAGCAGCCGCTAGCTAGGATTCTCAACCAGTCAGAGACTAAATTCAGCCAAGCAATCTAGCCAGTGTTGAAAATCCAGTCACCGCCAGGACTCACCCCATAAGACCTCTTTATCAGAGGCTCTGCAGTGACATCAGTTGGTGCTCTGATCCACTTCTCCCGATTTGAACTTCGGAATACCCACCTCCCTCCTTTGCTAACGTTAGTTGAATTAACAATAAATGTTAGCGACGAGCGTTGTTGTCAAAATATAATTACCAGTAATGTTCGCTTCAATGTAATAGAAATTATGCAAATAAAAACGAGCTACAGATTACAATAGTTCCTTTGTCGAAATAATCTATCAAACCCTTCTCATGACTAGCGAAATGAGGGCTCAACGTGCGCGGGTATTAGGTCATCATTCGCGTAAATGTAGTGCATGGTAAATACTAGGAGTTTGCAGTGTTCTTATTTCGCTGAAATGTGAGATTTGACAGGACATGTAATTTGACTTGCGGAGCTTTCTTCTCTCCAGAGTATCGCCTATTGCCGCAACCAGGCCAAGTTCTAAACTGACGATCTACTCTGCCGACAGACTGCGTGGTAGTGTAGAGCATGTAAGCGAGTGTTTAAATGGGGGAAGGACGGAAAAGATTCGCACACGGAACGCGGTTCTTTGTTAGGTTACTCCTTGAATTCACCCGAATTACTATCAGAGTAACTCTCCCATGAATTCCTCTTTATGCAACTGTTAGGTTTGATAATGCTGTGATACTAGAGTCAAACATTTGAACTCGAAATCCTAGGCAGTTCCTAGTCAACGATCTGCAGAAACAACGGTGTTGCTACCCAATCATTGCGGCCAGTGGGATAAATGGAAGAACCGAGAAACGGGATATGGATCATGCAGCCCCTCAAAATAATGTATTGCAAATAAAACTGACGTATTTTCTTCCAAATGTTTTCTTAGAATATAATCAGTTTTTGATAGCTTAAACACCCACAATCATCAGACCTTTCGCAAGAAAGTGTAGAATTCGACTTTTTCGGAAAAGCAGCTTTTCTTCACTAGTTAAATCTATAGTTGAGAAATAATTTTAAAATGTTCACAATTCAATTTTTTTTAATTAATGACTTATTTCAAATTCTTAATTTCCAAGTGGAGGCTCGGATGGTGATAACTGATGACTTTGGTCAATATCCTATCAACTTCATATACAGTTTTTTACTGTTTTTTTGACAAATAAATATCAAAATAAATATCAAAAATATCAACTTCAGTTATCTTTTCAACATTTTTTTGACGAGTAATGTATTCCAGAATCCCTTCACTCTAGGTCCGTGTATAGACCTGACTGAAGCAGGAAAACACATCAGGGAGGAGCCTGTGTGCCCACCAACTGGTTGCATCAGAATCAGTGCTGAATCGTTGGAGGTTAAGACTTATTAGGCCCGGGGAAACGTTTTTGAAGCAATAACAGAGAAAATTGATGTTTTTGATTTTGGAATAGTAATGCAAATTGACGTCCTATTTTTTCAAAATTTTTATTTTATTTTAAGTGATGAGCATCATAGAATGACCTAGTCCCTTAATTTGAGATAATATTTCAGATACCTTGTAGACGGTACATCAGCACATTAAAATATCTGAAGATTTACGATCAGTTTTCTATTTAAAATACAAGCTTATTTCCATCAATAGGAAAGTCGGAACATCAACTCCACCGCGTGAAAGCATAGAATTGTACTTTTTACAAGTTGGGGCTTAATAAATTATACCCGTCGGTGACTATCTGACTTGACTCAACCAGCAAATCCTCCAACTCTTGTCACCTATACGAAAATTAGCCCAATCTGTACACCCCTAACTCCACGCTCCTTCGCCCGCCCGTTCGCTCCTCGCGCCTCCACCAACAGCCTGCCTGCCGCGACTCTCTGGCCGCGTCGCGTCTTCCCCACCCCTCCCCATTTGCTTCCGATCGGCCTTCGGTCCTCTTAAATGAGTTGCACTCCAAATTATTCACAGAACTTCCCATTTTCCGCCCAAACTCTGCAAGGCTACAATCCAGTTTGCTTACGCATCTGGCATACTCATACCATGTTAACATTTTGTGAATAATTTTAGTTAATAGTAAAATAATTAGTAAAATTTGTATAATTTATATTTCATGTATTCATGTAATTTTTCAAATAGCTCTGATGATGATAGCTATGCTGTTGAAAAGATCGTAAGTTTAAATATACTACGTAGGTGAATCAACAATTTTCGACACATTTGACAGGGCACGCCTTTTTAATGGTTAAACTGCGTTTCATGCATGCCAGCTTAATGTTGATACTACTGCGGTCAGGCGTGTCACATTTAAACTTCAATCGCGTCATTAATGTTCTGACAGTGACAGTGTCAACATGTCCGCTCCGCTAGCAGTGTGCATCAAGGAGAAACAAAGAGCAGTCATACAGTTTCTGTGGTCGGAAGGAGTGAAAGGAGCTGAAATCCATCGCAGTCTGTGTAAACAATACAGGGACCGTGCTTTGTCACGGAAAAATGTGTTTCTATGGATTGACAAGTTTAAAAGAGGTCGTCAAGTGTGACGCACGCAGAGGGAGCAGGACGCCCGTCAACATCCACCACCGATGACAAGATCCAGCAAGTTTGGGAGATTGCTTTGAAGGGCAGGCGAGTGACCGTCAAGAAGGTAGCGACTTTCAAACCGTTAAAAAGGTAGACCGTCAAAAAGTGACCGTTAAAAAGGTAGTAACTTAACATTAGTTATGGTTCCCTCCTCTCAAATCATCCGCGACGAACTCGGCTTCCACAAAGTTTCCGCGCTATGGGTACCAAGGCAGCTTTCGGAAGAAAACAAGCGCACAGGTGTCGATGTCTGTCAACGATTACTAGCTCGTTACAACAAAAAAGGCGAAACATTTTTGGGCAGAATTGTCACCGGTGATGAAACGTGGGTTCATCACTTTGAGCCAGAATCAAAACGCCAGATTATGGAATAGAAACACCCCGAATCACCGACGAGGGAAATGTTTAAGACTGTCCCGTCGGCGGGAAAGGGAACACTAACCACTTTTTGGGACGCAAACGGGTTTTTAGTGGAAGAGTACATGGGAAAGGGAACAACAATTAACAAAGAATATTACTGTGCATTGTTGACTAACCAGTTAAAGCCAGCAATTCGTATCAAACGACGTTGCATGGCAACGCCCGTCCTCACATGGTTCACCACACTATAGACACCTTAACCCTTTCACTGCTAACGACGCACCCGTGCGTCAAGCATTGCCGTGCCCGTAGTGCTAATGACGCACCAGTGCGCCAGACTTCACTGTGCCACCCCTGCTAACGACGCACCGGTGCGTCGCGCTGCTTTGTCGGGTTCTCGTGCCCGTTCGTAGATCGCGGTTGAAATTGGGCGATTGCCACAACATGGGTCCTGTTTCGGACACTTTGAAGTTCATTTTGGTGCCTTTTAGATAGCGTTTCAATGTTTCTGTTGCGAGATTTTCCACGTGTTGTGGAAGCCATGGGTTGCATGCACCGCGGGCCGTTAGCACACGGCGTGCGGCTGCGGCCAGAAGACTCAGCACTGCGCGGCGGCCAGCGCTCCAAATGCTTAGCAGTGAAAGGGTTAAAAAGCCGCTAAAGGACACTTTGCGATGTCATCGATTTTCCTCCGACCAAGAAGTGCAGGAAGAGATGCATAAGTGGCTTCAAGACCAACCAAAAACCTTCTACTCGGCAGGAATACACAAGCTTGTGGAACGCTAGACCACGTCTATCGAAAAGGGAGGAGCCTGCGTCGAAAAATAATGTATACGCCGAACTGCAATTGTGTAAAAACATATTGTAGAACACAAAGTGTTGATAATGTTTTATTCCTTCTCGTATATTTGATACCGGAAAACACATTATTAATTTATTACTTACATGGCTATCCGGATAGCCATGTAAGTACTAACTCCGGCCACGGAAGCCTACGCTCTCATTATTAATTTATTTTTACACGTTCAACTATTGACTTCCTGGTGGCGGAACTGACCAAAGTAGCTAAGTGGGCAAAAGCTATTTATCTGATGAATACAAACGTCAGTAAATAATACATTAATCTTTGTTATTTTCACACAAGCTATTTTGGTGGGGACCACGGCTCGATCTCTCTCATGGTTCGGTCACCGGTCTTGGCTCGCTGCCCTGGCTTGCGCAGCAAACGCAAGAGCGGAAGAATCTGGGATTGCACAACCTACGTTGGGTTGCACTTCGCTCAATGGAGGATCTCAGGGTCACGAGGATCATGACATCTCTCCAAACATTATATTGAAAAAATATTTTTCAAAAAGAGAAGCTAAATATAACGTCTCCCTTACGACTCACCGTCTCAGAAGTGTAGCCTGGCTTACACCCTCTAATGCAGAACTAAGTACGATGGACTCATGACCTATACTTGTACAACTCTATGAGGAATCTCTGGAATGGGCTCAAAAGCCAAATGGGCATGATGGACGGTAAGACTGTGTGGGATCACAGGAGTCGCACCAAAGTTTGTATTTGTATTTTGTCATTCTGTGTCACGTGAAAGGCAATTGGCCTCAGCGTCGTTAGATTCCGGGGTTCTTGGTCGGTCACCCAACCGGGAATCCGCTCTCTCGAATTTCTCGAATTCCCTTATCGTTCGTTACCACGTAGTTAACGAATTTGGCAAGCGACAACGGGTTTGTGGTCATAACCTTTCAGTAGTCATTCCAGCATTCGTCTGGATGACCGAGGGAAGCCACGAAATTCCCGATACGGATGACCGGCACGGAGACTGAACTCGAGACTCCCGAATGTAAAAACAGCGCGCTACGCCTTGAGCCACTTCGCTCGGTTGCACCTAAGTAATATGTCTCAACTTACCATGGGACGTCTGTGGCACACTAAGTGACAAAGATAAAACAGGAATACTTACGTGGTAAGTAGGTGCTAGATGGCAACCAATCCTTCGTAGACTGGGACGTTTAAAGTTTGAGTCTCGACAGTGTTTGATTTTTTACATCAGCTACTTTCTTGTATCTGACGATGCCATTGCCTGCATTAAAATTCTAGTTGATGATTAGGCTAATTGACGGTTTCCATGTTTTTCTTCTATAAATTTTGGGCAATTTCTGGAGCAATATCTCAAGCAGGCAACATATATGAGACCCTCTTCTTCCCGTCCCGGTTGCTTTTCCATATTTACGATGGGTGATGTCAAAGAATACAAAAAAAAACTTTAATAATTTCACAAAACTTTAACAATTTCACAAAACTCTTGCAGTGTTGCGAAACACAAAATTAAAGGCACACACTGACCAAGCGATGCTACCTGACTAACACAGCAAGCAAAAACCAAATGAATGTAACATTGAAAGGTTACGAGGCACACATGGCCGGGTTGTCGAACCACACCACTGTCACAGCACCACCGCTCCTACAAATCACACCGCTGTCCAGTAGAGGGTCTCAAATGCAGAAATCGTGAAAAATGCCCTTCACCGCCGTGGATGCTTCATGCTCCCGGTCCACCATAGCTCCATCCGCTTGGCCCACACTCCACCAGTTGTGTCGCCCGCTGTCCGCACATGCTCTGGCGGTGCCCCGGGTTCGACCCCGGGCAGGGCGCAGAGGGGCGGGCAGCCGGCTAGCTGGCGGCGGGGGCGGACGTAGGCGGGGGAGAGATACGGGCGCGACGGCGCGATGGTGTTGGTGGCGGCGGTGACGGTGGTGATGTAGTGACGTCACCGGTGTCGGCGGCGAGGGTAGCTGATTGCAACCTGGCAGGGCGGCGGAAGAACTGTCACATGCATCAAGGCGCGGGGAAACAATGATTTAATTAATGTCTTCATTCCATTTCATTGATTGATTGATTGATTGATTGATTGATGATGGATTTTTTTTAAGTGGGACGGGCGAATTTTGGAATTGGCGCCCCCATGACACCCTGGTCTAGCATGGAACTCCCATAATTTAGCGGGAAGCACTCCAAAGAGTGCCCAGGTGGGCGGAAGTCGCAGGAACTTGTCCGCGCCGAGCAAAATGTGCTAACAGGTGAATCCTCCCAATTTCGAGAGCACACTGAAGTCAAACTAAGGCTAGGCTTAGGGGTTCGAGCCCCGACGTTGGCAGGAGTTTCGAAACTATCTAGGTACGAAGGTCGAATTGAAACTCCGCCTGGAGAAAAATTCTAGCTGCCTGCTTCTCTGTTCGGTAGTTTCCGAGATTTTTTCGATCAATACCAGGCAAATGTCGGAGCAGTACCCTAACAAACGGGTCATGGACCGCACGCGATTATTTCTTTTTCGTTCCAGTCGTATTCACACTCCTTACGTACACTTAGGGCCGAATTTATGAATCTCTGCCAGGGGCCTGCCAGGCCTAGCAGGCTGCCAGGGTTCGGTTTTGCGATCTATGAACGGCCCCCAGCGCTAGCTGGCCCCTAGCAAGCCCCCAGCAGCGGCTCTCTGCTGGCAGCGGCATGCTGGTCCTGCCAGGAGTCCCCCAGCCTGCCCCCACATGTGATTTTACTCCCTCCGTGTGTTGTTGTGTTCTACTATACTCGTATTTTACCGACTTTGCATGATTTTTGGACCTTCTTGATTTACGGCAACCTAGCACACGTTTTGGACTTGTCAATCGGATATACAGCGAATTTTAGCTTTCTTTTTTGGACCGTTCTTTTTACATACGGCAACATAACCTGCAAGATTGACGTGAAATCTGATTACGACACTGCTAACATTTTTTAGATCAAGGTAATAGAATATAAAGCAAAGTTCTTATGTATCTTGTGGATTGAGGCTTGACTTTGAATATTAGTTGTTTTTTTTTTGCGGACATGGTATTGTTTCAGGATATGGATGATTTGTATGAATTTATAGAATTCGTGCAGGATGTTGTAGAGAGGGGGAGACGACTGCCACGTAGGTTCATTCGAAATTTCGCGAATCCATTAGAACATTTTTCTGAAAGGCAATTTCAGGAAAGGTATAGATTTCAGAAAAGAACGGTCGTAGAATTCCTGTACCCTTTAATGAATGCATTATTAAAGCCAGATAATCGCGGAAGACCGGTACCCGTGATGATAAAACTTTTGTCTCCGTGAAGGGCGGACTCTTCTTTTTCAACATTTTTAATTCACACGAAACACTGGATAAGCACTCGCGAAACACTGGATAAACTGAACGAGACACGTTGATTCTATTCAATGGAAACAATGCTCGGACCACGCGGGACACGAAAACAAGAAGAAATAGGTAAATTCTTATACCAACTCTCACAAGGTGAAACTACTTGTGTATCAGAGTCATTTCGTCGATAATAACGTGCATAATACATTTATATAAAGGCACATATTTATAAAAGGGAATGTGGGTCGAAACAAACAATTCATTTAATTTATATTAATAATATTTGGACTGTAAATAATGGCTTTCGAATGCGTAATATTGGTACCACTCGCTCAGGCATTTCCTTGTTTCCAACAATGTTGCCAGTGCGCCTCCAAACTAGCCCCCAGAACGCTGCTACCTGGGAGAGAGATAGGGGACGATTTCAAATTCCAGCCGCCCCCTTCCTCCCAGCAAGCCCCCAGCTGGCAGACCCCTGGGAGCTCTGCTGGCAGACGTTTATAAATATGACCCTTAGTTGCGCTGCATCATCTCACAGTCGGAATATTATAGCTTGTTGCTGGGGCTCTGCCCCGTTGGGGATACTTGTTTGAGGAAAACCCCACTAGCCGAAGTATAGGTCGGCTCCGGATCTCATCATCCAGCAGTATGTACCTAATGAAATGTACAAATCACCATGTGTACATAGTGATTTAGCGAAAGGTTGTATTATTTCCCCCTGACCTTCGATGAACAGATCATATCTTCTTACCATTCAAAAAGAGTATATTCCTGCTTTAGGTGAAATATCACGTCCAAAGAAACTACTTTCTTTTGCCAGAGTTTATTATTCATCTAATATGAAAAATCTTACATTATGCTCAACGTGTATTTTAGTTGGAAAATGGTATGACGGACTATTCAAGATAACCTCATTTCTTTGAATGTGAAAATGTTGAAAACTGACTCAACCGAATGATAATTGCTTCAAATCCAAACTATACAGACATATATTAATGGAGGGGAAATCCCCAACAATAATCGTCTTTCAGTGCTTATCGTTTCGGAAACAATTCGAAACCGTTGTCATACATAATATCTTTCGTGGAAACTGACTTTCTCTCCCAATCGGGCCAGTCGGTAAACACCAGTAAACATGTTACAATCTTATTTTAGTGTCTATCGATGTAGAAATCCATTTTGCATCCGGAGCAACTTAGTGAAAATTGAAGTAGTTTATTTAAGAACGCTACTAGTTGTGTCCTTACGGAAAGCACCGCGAGTACAGAAAATATTGAATATACATATGACCCCTATACTTCAAAAAATTAAAATTGTAACACAAACTTGCAGAAAAAATTGTCTAAATTGTACTAAATATGTGTAGCTTTAGTTCTTAAATATGTAAAAGTTTTCCTTTAAATATTTTGTATTTTTTGTAATTTTCTCCAATGGACCCCCTCCTTGCTGTTCTCCTTGTAACGGAATTGCATTGGTATGCGTCTGTTAATTACCAGTAAAAAAAATGAAAGTATACAGTTCCATTATGCATTTGTAAATTATATTTTGTCACTTCTTGTATTCTAGTCTTGAAATAACAATTGATAAGATATTGAGAATGCCTCACAAATAAATATACTCCTAGGTGTCTGTTAGTTCGTTATTGTTTTTCTGGGAGCTTCACAATACCCACGGTTCTACAATGCCTCCAATCGGATCTCAATAACACCGTTGCGTTGGAATGGCTTAATTGCTATTTGTATGAGCGCGGAAATAGAAAATGTGATTTCGTTGGCAGATCACGTACCGACCCACCTTAGAGATACCTTTTTTTGAAGTCCCAAGGAAACTGAGAACTGTATGGTTTGAACATACGTACCTGTACAGTTTTAAAAAACGCTATTTGTCATAAGATTACATAAAGAATTTTATAAGTGTTTGTTGATTTTGATGGTCAATTCGATAATAAAATGTTGACCTTAGAACGATCTACCTTAGGTATTTCCTAACATTTCGAAAGTTTTCTCCTTCAACAATGCCCACAGATACAAAAAATCGCCATTTTATATTTTGCATTATCTGCACGTTTAATATCTGCATCGTTCAATACACACGTCTTTCTGAGCTTCCGACTCACTTTGACAAGTGCATTATTTCTCAAAAGGAAATAGAAGAGCTACAAACATAAAAATACATGAAATAGTATTTTCCAGTTTTGCTCATTTTGTGTTTAGACATAACTAATTCAGAAGCTTCCTCTGTTATTTTGCAAGGTAGCAATCCTAATGAAAACTTTTTATTTTTGTAATTTTCCTTCTTATTTCTCTTACCAAATACGTCAGAATCTCCTTTCTACTCATTATCAATAAAGTGCAAACGTCTCGCCTCATTCTTCTCGCAATATAATCATTTCAGTTTAATGTAGTCAATAAATTTCCGACATTTCTCCGTCTCGCTTCATAACCTCAATTCCATTTCAACCCTGTCAGCCTGTACTCATTCGCCGTCCCTCCGAAGACACTATTTCCGTCACTCCTCCTTAGGCTGCAGACCTTCAAGAAACGCCTCCACCGTCACCGCCTTCCGCCCCTGGTTTCTTCCTCGTGGATGCCACCCCTCCCGGAACTCTAAGTACCGTGGCCGGACGCCAAACCCAATTCCTCTCGGTTATTGGAAACATTGGCCGCTGGGCGATCACTCTGCACAGCGCCTGCGCCAGGGCAGCACGTCCGCCGGAGACGACTTTCCCTCCTCCCCTTCTTCCCCTTCCATTCTATCTCATTCCGTCTCCCACCTCCTACCCAACCCCTTCCCTTCCTCATTCTCCTCCCCTGTCCTTTCCAACCACCTATTCCATTCCCCCCTCCTTTCCATCCCTCTCTTCCCCTCCTTCCCTCCCTCTCCCTCCCATGCCTTCCTCCTCCTCCACCCCTCTCCTTCCCCTGCCTTCCTCCTCCCCTCTCCCATCCCCCATCATCCCTTCTTCCCTTCCTCCTACCCTCTTCTCCCTCTCCCCTTCCCTACTCTCTTCCCTCCCCATTCCCCCTCTCCCCTTCCCCCTCCCTTCCCTTCCGCCCCCTCATTCTCATCCTCCGCTCAGCCTGCGCGCGTTGCTGCTTCATTTCGTCGCCGAGCGCTTCTACGCTGCGCAGATGGAGGAGGTTTCTTGGCATCCGCTCAGAGGAAAACGCATCCTTTTCCCTCGGTTTGGGATGCAACCGCACGAGGTGATTCCGATTATGCTCTCTAGTATCGCCGGAGAAGAAGACAGAGCTGACGGTTGATAGTTAAAGAAGAGGTCTTCACAAAAAGGTTGATGGGGGACGGGAAATCTCTTTGAACAGAGGATTAAAGGTATGGGTGGTGGAAATAAGAGATGCAGAATATGAGCAATTAATGATGCCAGAGAAACCCGTAATGACTTCTAATTCTATCAGGAAATGAAGGAAACTATCTATCACACAATACGAATAAAAAGAAAAAGAGAATTACTCAGACTATATATTCAGAAATTATGTTGAATATTTAATTACATAAGTAGTAAATTGTATTAAATTAAGAATATTGGAAATTAGTAGTATATTAGTGTTCAAGGGTCAGTCGAAAACAGGGGGAATATCATTTGTTCCCTCCTTAAAACATTAAATTGAATTCAAGGGATCGCAAAATAAGATTGTTTTTATACTCGTAGAACGCTCTTTAATACGTAAATAACTGAATGATAAGAAATGTCTTCCTTGAAAATCCTTGGTATCTTTTCTGAAGAAAGAATATTCTATTTCTTTAATTTGTATGCAATCACCAGAAAATATTTCAATTAAGTTCTGTAGTACTCACAGGCAGAGCAAAAGAGAAGAAGACTCGAGTTTAGAAGCAATGACTTGAAAAAATTCAGCATTTCCTTACGTCGCGATGATGACTAAAGATTGTAGACAGAGGAACCAAGTTACAGCTATATTTATAATTATTTTGTTCATGAAATCTAGAACTCATTCTGAATCGATTAGAGACGTAAACGATAAAACGATATTTTAACTTATTTCAATCGTTGATATGTCCCTACAACACATTGTTACACTTTAATTTGATCAATAGGCCGTTTATATGCTGTAGTCATTATTTACTTTCATCATCAACGTCCGGGTTTTCTGCCTTAATGTGGTTGTAACTCATTGTGTATTAAATGGTTATATTCCGTAATTAATCGTAGTGTGTCAACTCCGAAAGACAATGAGGATTTTGTTTTAGTGTTCATAGTGCTCTTTCAAAAAATGTGTCATTGATATCTATCATACTGATGGGTTTGACCATGTGAGTTTAGTGCTTTCACATTGGTGGAGCGTATTCTGAGAAATTGAATTCTAAATAATTTTCTGCAACCATAAAAAGGAATCAACGACGACTAGTCTGCAGTCTTGAGTCTATAGAACTATGTTCTCTGAAGTATTTATCCTTTACTCGTGTCATTTGCAGACGGAGCAAAAAGGAACTAAGTATGATGAAAATTGTAAGAAGATTTGACAGGCATCTACCAGGGTTCTTTTACATTCAACAATTATGGCATGGACTAGAGGATTTCCGGCCTTGGAAAATCCACAGCTCCAAGCAGCTTTGACCGAACTCTGCGTTTGAAAGCCAGTGAAGCCAATCATTTCTTTAAAACAAATATTCCTGTGAAAAATGATACGGAAAAGGGTAAAATAAATACACCAAGCTGAAATAATCTTCGTGAAAAGACAAATAAAACGAAACTTGTTTATTATATCATGTTTCGTGCTCCATTTCGAATGAAAGGAATTCACTTCAAAACCCACTCTCTAGTAATTACAAAAGCAGTGCTGGTGGGTTCGCCAGCGTCACAGAGGCAGCATCTGGATCTGATATCGATGGGTGCGCGGAGGCGCTGGAGGAAGAAGATTAAAGCAGACGTTGTACAGTGGCCCGGAAGTCAAGCCAGGGAAAACGCCGACTTGAAAATTTCACCAAATCACTGCTGATCAAGAAAGTACTGGTACAGGTAAAACAAAATCCAGCCTTAACAAGACAGTCTTCACTCTTCACTGTACAAAATCGTACATTCTTTGTCAATATTGTTTCTTTCTTTTTTGACGAAGAAAACCAAAAGATGCAAGAAGCCTCTTTCCATCACAGTTTTGTTTACTTTCTAAGCTCTCTGATAATTCCCTTCTCAAATTTGCTTAAGCTTTCTGCCTTTTCTTTTGGATTCACACACCTTGGATATTTCGTGCAGATGGTCCCTTTCTTGAGTCTCGGATCGTCTCGTATTACAATGTAGCAATGTTGGCACATCGGCCCCAATAAATGGTTCAAATTTGGCACCGCGGGAGGATATTGGTTTTTAATAATAATCTTTGGCCTTAATTACCAGCTCAGAATTTGCATTTTAAACGAACCACGTCGGAATTATAAAAAATTCCCTCCAAAACCCGCGTGCTGGTTGCGAAAAGAACGCGAATAAACTTCTTTGCTCTGAGTGTTTTGAAATAGGTTGGCGGAACTTACTTGTTAGCTCAGCATCCCTCCACCAGGTGGTAGCTCCTACTTGGTCCTCACCGCAAAACGCTGTATTCACAAAGAAAACGGCTAGGAGATTTCCGCTTTAAGCTATAATAGCTTTGTCGCCAAATTCAAACGCCGAAACAGTAACTTCTAGAGCTCTGCAATCACGCGAAAACAACCGCTCGAGACTCTCGGGCTCCGCGCCGACGCTCGGCGGAGGGAGGGGGACCTTGCTTGGGGGGGAAGAGATAGCTGTTTAACGGACATTTCGACCGGCCGCCTTGCGGCTCCCGCCGAGACTTGGGACTCGCCGAGCGCCCGGGCGCTCGGGCGCTCGAGCGCTCGAGTGCTCGGCCGCTCGACCAAGCGCCGGACTGCATAGTAGCTTCGCCCCTCAATGCATGTACGGGATGTAAAGTCGGCGCACGTAGTAATCGCAACTCTTCCAATTCATTGTAATCGAAAGAAAATACAATTTCAATTAAACGATTAATTTTTTGAAAAGTAACAATTTATCGATTGACAGGAAATAATTTTATAGAGACAAACAATACATTTTTTGAAAGAATTAAGGCAAACAAAGACTCTGAAAATAAATTTTTATTTTTTTCTATATTTATAGTGCTTAAGGGAAGATAATTCGTTGCGTACCAATTGTAATGTCATTCAAGTTTCTTACAAACCCGAATATAAGGCATATTTATTAAATACAATGAATATTTGGTCATAATTTCACGAGTAAATAATAAAAAAGCATATGCTAAACAAAAATGAGGTGGGTACTATTTTCCTTGCGTCAAAACGTCTTGTCGTCACTGGGCGTAGTAATTTATTGTGAAATAGTTGATGTAAGCCGCCATGGCCTCTGTATTTGTCGACTGAGTCGGCGGCCAAACAACAGCGGTCACGGCACATCAGCTTATTCAACTTAATAATTCAAAATACATTATTTACTATTATATACACACGTTTAACATTATTTTAAATTCGGCAAAAGTATGTATTCACAAAATAATGCATATAAAGTTCTATACGTACGAGTACAATGTTTTTCAATTACTCCATTATTTTACGTTTCAATGCAAGATAAGCGATTAATTGTAATTAAAAAATCGTAAAAGCTGAAATTGTGAATCATTGGCTTCTGTGGAGTAGTATTGAAGCTCCACGGGACCCCCTTCCTTTGGGTGAACTATTGCTCAGCGTGGCAGGAAGCGATAACAAAGGTTGTGCGAGATGACTCGGTGGCTCCCACGCAGCGCGCCATCGCCTTGGCGACGAAATTTGCAGGAAAGGACAGGAAGCAGTTGAAAGAGAAGGGTCGAAATATGTGCACAAAGCTTTCCTCGAAAGGTATTGAGAAGCTCGCAAGATTATAAATAAAACTAAAAGTACAATGAGCTCAAAACAATGCTGGGGTGACTGAGGCACCCCGCGCACCTACTGCCGGGTTAAGAAACTAAGACCTGCGTCTCAGATGCCTGAAAATTACAACAACACCTACAACCATATTTGGAAAAAGAAAACAAAAATACAAAAGTGAAAGGGATATATTTCATTGCACTTGCATCTAAATTTAGCAGAGCATTTGTATTTACACCATAAAAATGAAGGAAAATTAATGATTTTATGTTCATTAGAATAAAATGGGCAATTTCCGAAACATCCGATGCCTAGTCATTACAAAGAACGGAATTTATCTCTAAAACTTTTGAATGCCTTTTCTTTCAAGTCACAGGCAGAACTGCAATAGATCCACTTGAGGTTCTCCAGCGCGTCTGGGAAGTCGATTTTTAAAGCTTTTTATTCTTTTTTATATTAAAATTTATTATTTGAAAATTAATATTAAAATTCGTCTATATTTTAAATTTTGAAAAAACGAAATTATTGGTCATTTATTTTAAAAATCATTCAATACTCCTTCCTTTTCCTGAAACTTGGCATTAGATATTTACTCCGACGTGTCGGCCGATTGTTACGTGGCGCAGTTCGCCTGAAGGGGGTCCGCCGGTTGTCGAGTCTCGGCTGGTTGTCGAGACCGGCTGAGTCTCGGTCGGTCGCCGGCTCCCGGGAGTCCGCAACCGGCTGCGAAGGACAGTCGAGCGCGTGGTCTCGAGAGAAGAGAGACGAGCGAGCGCTGGTCGGTAAAAATCGCGGAGAATGCAGACCTCTAGTAACTTCACAGCAATTTTGTTTTCTCACATGGAACAAGTTGTAATGAGCGTGTATTAACGTTCCGTGGGAAGAGGTTAAATTCTCAAAGGTTGGTACTAGTGTCGTCACTGATGCTCTCAGAGAATACTTACATTTCGGCGCAAAGCGGAGCTCAAGTAACAAGCGAAACTTGTTACAGAAAAATTAACAAATTAAGGTTGCTTTCCCGTAAGAAACAGGTAAAAAGGTGAACGATTTATTCAATGATTGCTTATTCCTTCATATCAATCTTCTAAAAAAAAGTAATCCATTGTTTGTTTTGCAGAAATCGGCCGAACAATCCAGAACCTATGTAGCAAAATCCCAAATCATAGCTGTCACAGCAAATCGTGTTGCAGCTTATTTTGCTGCATCAACAAGCACCGTTCGTGACTTTTCATCATATAAGGATTTGCAGCGAATTTCCCTTATATGAAATTGAAGTGCACTCACCTTCACAGAAACGAGATCGAATAAACAAGGGAAAACAATTATTACTCTTGAATTATTTCTCTTAGGTCTTTAAAATCAACCACACCCGAAAAATAAACAATATTGTGAAAAAAATATAGGCATTTGCTTTCATCAAATTTAATTTTTAATTCATGATTGTGATATACCAAAATGGGAGCCATTATCATTACGGGGAAATGCCGTATTTCAGAAGTAGAGTACAGCTGAAACAGGAGACGATCGCGGCAGTCGCTAAGGGAGCAGAGTAAACAGTAGTCATTAGGGTTCATTTGGTATAGATGGACCAAATTGAGAATTATGTTTACAGGAGCGTGCCATCGTCTGTGTTTACAACCGAAACGACAGAGACGGAGATAAAAGAATAGTCAATTTAAAAATAAAATGGTATCATGCCAAACTATCGTGAAAGAAAGCGCGATTTATTTCGTTGCAAATCTAGAATCTTCCCAATTAATATTTTAACTGTGTTTAGACATGTCTGCACCTCATATTGGAATAAATTAAAGTATACTTTTCTCTGCAAAACGATTCAAAATTTTGAAAGTAATTCTTTCGATGAGCAGTAACATTCATATAAATCGTTTATTTTAACTTAAGTAGTTTCTCAGAATATATAACAAATAAAATTATTTTTTATGTAAGGAGTAACTACCATCATAATGAAGAATATTGTAGTTACTTATGACAGTAAAGTTAATGTTTTGGTACTTTATTGCATACCTAACAAACCATCTCAAGCCTATGGAAAAAAAGATGAATGAAGGAGAGTACAAAATGTTTAAATTCAATGAATAAGTATTACAAATTCAATATAAATATAACTTTTTATAATAGTCTTGTACTAGAACGGTGAAAAGTAAAGAAAGCAAATTAAAGGGACAAAAATAAAACAGTCAGTGCAAATCTTGCATGATGTGTCTCTGTAGTTATATTTTATCAGCTGATTCACTATCTCAATGAAGTAGGCCATGGTGATTCCATAGGAGCAGTCTCTGAACTCGCTTCCCGCTCCTGGCGACTTTTGTTAGCGAAACTGATTGTACAGACTCGTGTTTACACTGTTAGTTCCACGACGCGCCGCAATCGCAGCCTTCATTCTTCGCTTGGTCGAGTTATAACAAAAAAGATAGATATGGAAATCAATAATCGAGGCGGAGGAACATTCGTTTGTTGGGAAAAAGAGAGGGATATAATACTTTTCTTCATAGAGCTATGAATATATGGAGATGGCATGGCGTCATAAACTTGAAGCCACCTCCACCAAATTGATGTGCCCAGAAAGCTTGTAGCATATACCAAAGCCCTACCACCCGGTATGCCATCTTAAGGAAAGTATGGCAACATTGCGCGGGAATTTCAAATACGATACTTTCAAATACGAATATACTTTCTAAATATAACGCATGCTACTTGAAACACGTCAGTTTACCCAATATATGAAATGACTATACGCACATGAGCATAGAAGATAGAAATATCTTTGTCACATGCTCTACATATTTGAAATTTCGGGAGAAGAAAATGTCAGCAACAAATTTACCTGAAAAGAATGTGAGCTGGATGCCAAGTCATGTCATGATAAATTTTAAATAAATTTAATATTTTTATTTAGGTACATGTTTATATATTTGTCATGAACGCAAATTATTTCGTTTTGATCAATTTTTAATTTTAGGCATGAAGCCTTAAGCTGTATAACCCTCAGCCTGACATTTGGATTATTACGTCCAATGTTTTTTTGCAACATCAATCCCTTTGGAACCCATGCTTCAAAATTTCACCCCTCTTATAAACAATAGTTAAATTGATAATATCCACTCGCAGATTTTATATATAAGCCAAATATGCAAATTATGCAAAAACAACTAAACAACAGGCTGGTTATTTCAACACAATTACATTGAAAGTTGTTAAATGGATTTACAGCACACAGTAAAACACATTAGAATTCATATACACATGAAATTCATATACATTAGAATACATATTCATATTCACATCACAATACCAAATAGTAATTTTTCACTTACTGAAAAGGCCTACCAAAATACGATTGACATTGTCCGTGAAGGGTAAGGAAATAGATGGCACCAAGAAAATTTCCTAAAATATGCTTGTGTATGTATTCCTTACATTGTCTATTGTTAAATTTTTAGCATTTACTCTAAGGATATAGGGTTGCATGTTCCCCAGGTTGGTGTCGTAATACTTTAATTATTGCCAAACAAGACACTGAGCTAATTGATCTTCAAGTTAGTTTTTTCTTAAAGAGATAGTTCTATATTTCAAAGTTTCTAATCAAGCAGCACATCCTACATATTAGTATTGCATAGATTAAATGAAAACTAGTTTTTGTACTTTTCCGAACACTTGTCATATGTGGAAAATTACTTCCTTACCTTTCCAAATCAGTATGAACATTCACTCTAGCAAATTTAGTAGTAGATGGGGAAATAAAAAAAAGAAAATACATTACTAACAATTTTATTGAAGTAATGTTTATTGATATAAGTGTATGCATCATTATATGAAGGTTAGTGTATTGAGATTACAAGATTTACTTGTTAATTGACATAAGCCCCGGCCCAGCAAAAACGTAATATAATGTTCAAAGCTATCTCATTCTGTAGATTATAGTATGCTGAACATTTCTTTGAAGCTTTCGGCCTCAAACTTTTAGCTTTTAATCTCCTAGTATGCTTCGCTTAGGAGTTATTTAACTATACAGATCTTGACATGCAGTCGTGTGATGCGGGTTGCATTTGAAGTGAATATTTAGATGCGTTTTTGTTTTCAACAAATCCTTTACATTTTTGTAGTCAAAATAGAATTCTTCTCATCTCCGTGAAATTTTCTTTGTTTTGAGATCTCATTTATAAAGATTGGTTACGTGTGAGAGCCGCTAAGGAAATGTATTATACTGAAATAATATAGGAGATGAGGGCACCATTATTTATATGAAGTTTTATGAAATAATATGAGAGTTACTTTAGGTGATTTCTGAATAATCGCATAATACAGAAAATTGCTTGTAAAAAGAAAATTGAAACCATTTTGTGCCACTAAAAATAATACACATTTGCTGATACGAAACGTCAATATCATTTGAAACTAGATGCAATAAAACCCGTTAAAACGTTCAAAATAAGAATTAGTTATACAAATTTTACTTTTACAGTAATAAAATAAATTAAAATTCTAAAACTTAATTTAATATGAACCGTTGAACTTTTGATATTTGACCAACCAAATGAACTTTTATACTTAAAAACTCGAGTAACATTATTTCAGAAAGGAATTCAATGCATGAAATAGAATTTAGTAGAGCAACTTATAAATCCACATTCAAACTTCACTCACTTTCAAATAGAAAATTGTAAGTAATTGATACAGTATCACATAAATGTCAAGGACAGATTCACTGTGAAATATGAGCGAGTATCCACCGCATTCTAGCGCATCAGCTGCTACAATCATTAGTGCAGTGTATGTTATAACCTGGGAAGTAAGGGTTTTTCTCGCTCGCTGGAACGTCGGTAGCATCTGTAGCTTCAATAGCAGCATACATTTCAGCTTGTCGGATTTCGTCCTCCAAGTTTCTGCTGGGTGTCGGTGTACCGCCCAAGCCGGGAAAAGCTCTCAGCTTCCGACTAGTCTCCCGACCAGTGTGGTAGTGTAGTGCTTATAAATGTATGTGTGTGTATGTGCGCCCCGCAGGAGGGATTGAGGCTGCTTATGCAATCGCGATCTCTGGTGGAGGTTTGTAGACGACGACCCGGACCCTGACTTTCACGGCGGCACTCACGTTGTTGGCTTCAAGGAGGCAGTGAGTAGGCGATGCTACGCTCCTTGTTGCTGAGCCTCTCTCGGTAACCCATCAGTTGGGCCCCTGATACGTCGACCTTTGGGACGTTCTTTGGAATGCTCCGGATCGCACTTATAGAAATCCAGAGGGGGACAATGCCCCCCCTCAAGGTGGTGGCAGTGACAGGACGGGAAGACGCGCGAGCCACCCGGACTTTTAGATCGCTTGGCCCCGTTTAGCTTCGTCGAGGCAGTGGCCCGATATTCTGGGCAAAGAGAAGGGACTTGTCACGGCGTATGTGAATGGCGCATTGTCTACACTCCGGTACTAGCCAGGATAGCTACGATCTGGCATGCTAGCAGAGCTGAGCAGGCACGGCGGCCCGACACAGGCGTTGTGTAGGGAGGATGCCGTGAGGGCAAACTGTGTTTTGGCGGGATCCAGACACCAGCCTGTCGGCGTACTTTTGCGCCGGCGTGGAGTGAGGATAATACCGAAAAGCTTAGGTGCACTCCTGGGGTTAATCCCCCCCCCTTGGTAAAACAAGAAATTGTGTGGAGTGGTAGATCACACAGAGTCCGTACTGTGTGTGTGTGTTTAAGGGCAGATGACGGGGAAGATATGATAAGCAAAGATCGGGTGTTGTTCGCATTCGCCGGAGCAGTCCCCCCCCCGCAACATGGGGACTAGAACCCTCGGACATCCCGATTAGAATCATTTCTATGGTAACCTTCTTTATCCTGATCTATTCCTACCTCTAACAAACAGTTGTCCAGAAGGACCCTTTACAAAAAGAATTACTTAAACTTCTATGTTGACTTTCATGAAGAATGAGAAGCCCAGTTTTTTCGAAAAAAAAGCAATTTCTTCGAGAAAATTGCGTTTGAAAGTCGCTTCCGAGCGCGAAATTCAATCCGGCCGCTGCAATACTGCAGACAGTGGCGTCTCCTGCGCAGGACATTTCCTCGTTTCTCCGCGTAATCAGCGAAACTGTCGAGACTGTGAGGAACGCAACGCGTGCTAGTGTATGTTAATAGTCTATCAAGTGTTTGCTTATTGAATTCAATCAATCTATCAAATGTACGTGCATAAAATAAAGATTTCTTCAAAATGACTGTCACGGTTCACAGCGGCATAATAATAAATGACGAACACGATCTACCATTAATGAAAATTAATGAAACTCATGGAATGCTCCGATTATTATTTTTAGCACATGTTCATATGAACATGCCTTGCGCTTAATAGTAAGAATGAAATTAGAATGTAGTTGACATTTGGATGTGGAGGGGGCGGCGTTGTTGCATACTGCGCACTCTACCACATGGTCTCAGCTCTAACTAGGCAAACTCAAGAAAGAAATATTCTGAAACTCGTAATAATTTTGTTCGTAATAGCTATTACATTTGTTCGTAACATCTGTAACATTTGTTTGCTCGTTACATTTATTCCCTATTTTCAGTTGATAACTATGTGCAAATGCCAAAGCTGGTCTGGTTCGCTGTTCCCTAGGCGGTGCTGGTGTCAGCACGTGACCCCGAAAAGTCAGCCACATTCTAATTTTATTCGGATCTTATACTTCGGTTTTTCTTTCTTGGCGCGTGGGGGTGTGTCATCAAAATGGAATATCTCACCCTATTTTGCGTCGTTCTCGATTGTGCCGCTAGGAGTCGCATGATCGCCAGCACTCTCGATACAGTCGCGATCATGCGACTCCTAGCAGCACAACCGAGAACAACGCGAAATACCATCAGATATTCCATTTTGATGACACAGCGCCAAGAATAAAAAACCGAAGTATAGTCTCCTGTGATTACGGACATCCTGTGATTATGGGCACCCTGTACTTGTGGTGCGTTCGGTCCTCTTCGTCCCAGAGTGCGTCGAGGTGAGCGTGAGACCGGGCGGCCGGGGCGGCGCTGGAGGAGGCGGCTCGAGATAAAGCCGGAAGCGAGAGGAGCGCACGGGTGAGGGTCGAGCGCTCTTCGCCCGTGCACTCGGGCGACGCGGCGGCCGTCGAAGAAAACACTCATCGGCGGCGGCGGGAAACGACCACAGCCGCTCGATACGCCCCAAGCCCCGCCTCGCTCGACCGCAGAGGAGCGGAGTTGTTCGCCGTTCGCTATCGCCTGCGGCGTCCTTGTCGCTTTTAGTGGTTCGTCGTCCTCTGTGCAGTAGTTTTCACGATCAGACACCTGAAAGGTGTGGAAATTAAAATAAACTGGAAGTCTTTCTGTCTTATTCTTACCCTTTTGCAGTTTTTCGCTTTCTGCTGTTGCCTACGATTTTTTCAGTGGTTTACTTTCCTTAGTGGTACATCACTCTTACTTGTCCTCAATATCAAAGTGATTTTGATGGAGTGATTGCGATTATGAGGAATGGAAATTGCAATACGTTGGAGCCATTACTTCTTATACTTATTTGTTTGTAAGTCTTGGCGGTATGCGGTTGGGTCGTTATCAGTCGTCCTTGATGGCACACCGTCCTCGAAAGTCAACTATTTTCGGTGCAGGAGGGATTGGAACTACATAGTATGGGGGCAATGTGGAAGTTTTATTGATTTGAAAATGAACCGTGCCTTGAGTCTGACCCTCCTCCTCTGAGAGTTTGACATTGCCTATATTGTAACTGATCACGTATTCTTATACGAGAAATACTTCGCCCTTCACTCCAAGATAGATGACTATTAACTTATGCAGTGTTTGACACAGGCAACATTGAACAAACGAATCAAAATTATTATCATAGTAGAATCGACACCTCAAATCAACCTGCACTCATCACCTCACCGATTCTGAAGAATAGATCGCCCATTTGACTAGAAGCAGCTTGATGAACAGGACGTTTCCGTCAGAAGTGACGTACGAACAGAAATCTGTTATAATCTGTTTAAAAGTCACTTCAAAAAGGCTCTTAACAAGAGGTAATTATTGTAAAGGAAAAATGTTCATGGAAAAACTCTTTAACTATTTAACGGTTTATTGATCTGAATGGTTTCAAACGGAGTGTAGAGAAAGTAGATTGAACACGCATGTTGAGTTAGCAATTATCATCGCCATTAACATGTCAAAATAAAAATATGAAGCACTACTATGTTCCACGATATCCCTGATATGATAATATAGTAATGGTCTTCTACATCCATTCTCTGATATTATTGATTGGCTGCAAATCGTTGTAAAATGATAGTCATTATGACACAGCTTCATCATTGTACATGTGTTTAACCAATCACAAGTTTACTAACCAATTACTGGGACCTAGTCAATAATTGGTCATTATTCTATTAAATGCTTCATTGGATTGTGTTTAATATTGTGTCGATTGAATTTACGCGAGTAAAGTGTGCATTCCCTCTCCTGTTTCCAAAACTCAGAATAAAGTCAGAAGACTAAAGCTTGTGTTCTGACTTTATTATTAACTAATGTTATGTCTGTTTAAAATATTAGGCTGATAGGAAATAAGATCAGATACTGAACATTGAAGACACTCAATTTGATCTTAACTCAATTAGATGACTCGTGTTCTGTTCTATTGCAGTCACACTATTGCGTATACTTATAAAAGTGCCCCTGAGAATATAGTTTCCGAATCTGCACTCTCTGCTGAATTTAGCATGTCAGCTGCCACGAAACTGATTAATGGAAAAATTTAACTACTAATTGTTATGATTAGTCATAGAAAAACGATTGTATGAAACTCAATGGAATCGGTATTTGATGAAATTACTACACTCGTTCGTCCCTATTTCTTGTCGTAATATACTTCATACTAGCCGTATGTTATTTATTTATTTATTTATTTACGTCAAAAACAGTTAAAAACTGCGTATGACGAGCTATGGGGAGAAGTGAATTTTGTGCACGTTTTCATAATTCTGTGGTCTCTATCCTAAACCATATTCTAGTCGAATTTTGAATACAGAAAAGAGAGTTTTTTTCGAGTTTTGTTGACAAAATATTCGCTCCTATATAATAAAATATATTTTCAAAGGTAAATTAGCTATAAATTTCTGCCCTGAACCCTCATGTTCTTCATGAAAGAATAATACTTTTTGCCGCGATAATATGAAAAACGATAATTTGAATAACTATATTTCCCACTGAAATTCAGAAGACGTGCACAAATAATGAAGTTACATTTATGTCCAGAAGCAAAACAAGGGACCATCTCAGCATTTGCTCAAGGATCAGGGAAACTGGACGAAAAAACCTGATCGAGATGGGGGCCATCAACCCAGAAACTGTGGTACAATACTTGTTACAGGTTCTTTATAATTATACAGTCAAAATGATAAATAATTACATTAACTATCATTGTTAAAATTAATTCTACTTTCCTTTTTGATGCTCGGTATAGTCTCGAATTGTATAGAAACAGTTATGCAGCAGAAAAGATTTTACTTGGGACTTAAACTTTTCTATTGAATTTAATCGTTTAATGTCTTCTGGCAAAGTGTTGTAGAGTAATGTACATGAATTGTATGTGAATTTTTTGTAGTGAGCTGTTGATACTGCCACCTGGTGAATATGATTACTACGTCGTGTGTTATACTTATAGACATCGGCGTTTGCTGAAAATATATTCCCGTCCTTAAGTAAGTCATTTTTGACAAAAACTACTGATTCGTAAATCAGGAGACAAGGTAATGGTAAAATTCCTAGATTAATAAAGAGTGACTTACAAGAATCACGTGGGTTGGATTTGCTTATTATTCGTACAATTCTTTTTTGTAATCTGAAAGTCTGTGAACTATAAGATGTGTTTCCCCAAAATATTATGCCATATCTCAGGCGGGAGTGAACATTGGCAAAATATACACAACGAGCTGTATGAAGGCTGACGGAATTTGAAAGAATTCTGACCGCGTAGCATAATGAGCTTAATTTTGTGTTCAATTCATTTAAGTGGGCATTCCATTTGAGGTTTGACTGAATTGATAGACCTAAAAAATTTGTTACATTAACATCAGTCAATGGCACACCGTTCATTTTCAATGGAGTACAGAATTTTTTATTTGATATGGAAAACTGCATTGAAACTGTTTTATTTTCATTTACTTTTAATTTGTTATTACGGAACCAATTTGAAACGTCTGATATTGTACTATTTACGGTTTCTTTGTTGCAAAGAATATTTGTATCATCAACAAAGAGAACTGTTCTTCCGTTTCGAATCGCTAAGGGCATGTCATTTACGTATAATAGGAAGAGAATAGGGCCTAAAATCGATCCTTGCGGGACTCAATATGAACTTAGCATTTTCCAAATTCCAAACTTTTACCTCGCAGGCTATTATTGTAGAAAAAGAGAATCTCATAAAAGTCCGGCATATGGAGGTTCTTGTATTTACGTTAAAAATAATATTGATTCTATCTCCTTGACGGAATTCAATGAGTATGCCGTTGAAAATATTTTTGAAATTTTCTGTTGTACATCTTCCTGTGCTAAAAATGATATTGCTTTGCATCTACAGGCCTCCAACAAAGAGAGCTGCAGCTTACATTTTGTTCTTAGAAAAAACTAGAGATAACACTTATCAAAGTCATCAATCGCTCTTTTGAATCCATTGTTGTTTGTGGAGATTTTAACATTGATTTTCTGGTCGAATCTTGCGAGAAAGAGCAGTTTCTTAACTTAATTAATTCCTTCAATTTAGATATTACAATAAAAGTACCTACACGGATCACAGTAAATTCAAAGAAGGCAATCGATCAAATTATAATTAACAAAACCACTACTCGACATGAAATTGAAACAAAAGATTTAGGATACAGTGACCACGATGCACAAATTCTTACCATTATACGAAATGCGAACAATGACACAATAAATAATACACGTATGAGTAGAGTGTTTTCTTAAAAAGTAAAATAAAATTATTCATTGATTACTTGCTGCAGGAGTCATGGGACGCAGTTTATAATACTATTGATACAAACGATAAATATTATTCTTTTTTTTCAACGCTTTCATTTCATTTTAACACTTGCTTTCCTCTTCAGAAAAGAAAATTAAATATTTCACGCAAAAACAATTCTTGGATAACACAAGGGATTAGAACATCATGTAAAAACAAACGAATTCTATCTTTCATTTCTAAGCATCATAACGTATCTCAAGATTTCCTCCTGTACTTTAAAAAATACAAATCATTGTTAAGAAAAGTCATAAGGCAGGCTAAAATCATGGAACACGATCAGGATATTTTGAACTCAAATAACAAAACAAAATCAATGTGGGATATAGTAAAAAATGCGACCAAACCAACTAGAAACCTTATAGAGAATGTTGTTTTAAAAGATAACGATAGAGATGTGAACGATCCGGCAACAGTGGCTAGTCTCTTTAACCAATACTTTTCGAGAATTTCTGTCGATCTCACTAAGGGTTTTCAGCCACAAAATTCAACATCTGACGTTTCCCTAAAAGTCTTAGACACTATGTTCGTTTCCGAAACCTCTTCCTATGAAATTCTCAAAATAATCGGTAAATTAAAAAATAAATATTCGGCCGGTTTAGATGAATTTCCGGATTGTTTGTTAAAGACGTGCGCGCCAGCCATTATACACCCGTTAACTCACATATTTAATGCATCCTTATGCACCGGAATTTTTCCAGATATTTTTAAAACATCTAAGATTAAGCCGCTCTTCAAAAAAGGCAACAAAAATGAAGTTCAAAATTATCGGCCAATTTCTCTTTTGTCAGTTTTTTCAAAAATATTAGAGAGACTTTTTTATGTGCGGATGGAAACCTTTCTGAATAAACACGACGCGTTTTCAAATTGCCAACATGGATTCCGGAAATCAAAATCTACGGAAACAACCATTTTTCTTTTCTTAAGGATGTTGCCTCATCATTGGATCAAAACGAAGCAACTATTGGAATATTTTTAGATCTTTCAAAAGCTTTTGACGTCATTGATCATAACATTTTACTTTCAAATTACCTTCGTATGGAATCCGTGGTATTGCTCTAGATTGGCTATGTTCGTACCTTAAACAACGATCTCAGAGAGTAGAAATACCTTACTGGAATTTACTTATTACATTTTTGTTTCATTATATACTACTGAATTTTCATTCAATCAATTCAATTTTCATTCTTTCAATTTTCATACCTAATACGACTAATCAACGATTTTGACATTCAACAATTTTGATAATCAACAATCAATCCTAATCAACAATTTTGACATTCCTTATCAAAATAAAATGATTGTCCAGGGATTGGTTGAAATCATCTGGAAATTTAGATGAATTATCTCACGTTCCAGAAAAGGAAGTTTTTTTTGTTATTTCGCTAATCGTTGCTTGAACCTGTCGTTCCTGTCTACATTTTCGTATCTGTCGTTCATTGTTTGCATTTTTTCATTTTATCAAATCTCCTGCTTCTATTATCCCTGCCAGGAAAGTCCAGTTCCGAGTGAATTCTTTTAAGATTTCTTTGCAACTTATCCCTTCATCTTCATTATCCCTTCATCCTCATAAAGTGAACACGCCATTTCTGTAGTTTTAGGAAGTTACGATAAGAATTTATCTGCAAAGAACTTCATCTAATTTAAGAGAGCACTTGATAAATGAAATAACATTCCTGGGCGGAGTGGATGTGCTAGATAAAATCTATACCAACCATATAATAGAACTCTTGAGAGGAACTGCTTTCCCAAAAAATCTTCTTAAAGCTGGGATAAAAATATCCAGTTTAATATCTCAACTCGGTGACATTTTTAAAAGAATTTCTTTTTCTCTCATTAACCTTTAGTGGAGTAAGAATTTAATTTGACAATAAAGTTGCACATAGGCATAATGAAAAGTTATCGATTTTAAGCTAATGCATTCTCGGGAATATTTTAGTGAATTACTGCTTCAAGAACATATTAGTTTTGAAACATTAATGCACCTGGCTGTTTGTGCTAAAAACAGATTGTTATTGAGATTTCAAATTTTTGCAGGTTTTTATTTAAGTTAACAGGAAAGCACTAGCCTGGTTTACGTACGGCTTTGTATACACTTTATCTGCACGAGAGGATTTTGCTTGAGCTGTGAGACACGATTATCAAATATAATGGCAGCAAAACACAAGTTTATTATTCAAGTGCATAACTTGTAATTGATGTGATAGGTCAGTAGTATATTATGACAAGTAAATATAAAACAGACGTAGGTAAATACACCTAGGCTCCATATTTGTCAGAAAGATATACACTGCAAGTGAAACAGAGGAAGGGACTCAGCCCAATTCCCACAACGACAATAAAGGTAGAGATGCCCGAAATCATACATTGTGATATCTCACTCACTCCTGAATGGACAGTAGGGTAGTATTGCTAAGAGAAGAAGGAATTGTGGTGAGAACATGAGAAAAATATGAGAGAAACAAGAGAAATATGTCCCGTTTTAAAAATATTGTATAACGACGTGACGAACAGTTCAGTTCCGAATTTGTAAAAAATAATATATACAAGTGTTCTCTTATCATATTATCGAAATCCATGCACTTTCAAAATTATCTCAAACTCAGATATTTTCAAAATTAATTCATATTTACAATATTTCTTGAAAGAAAATTGCGAACTCTAAACTCTAAACAATCATGCAACAAATAAAATTCTAACATAATGAATAATAAAATTGACAATGTATTATAGGAATGAGAACTCTATTTGATTCCATCAGAGATAATCATATAAGTTATTATGAGACAGCAAAATTTCAGCTAATGTGATCTGCACGCATTATTTTGTGACGTCAGGTTTTTGCCTCTTGCAACATCTGACTCTGTCGCATTGCCAGTTCAAACTTTGTGATTAAAACGACGGCAGTTTTCACATTACTTTACGCAAAAACGGTACCAATGTAAACACCGTATCACTCGCTCGCGGGTCCGGAGGCAATATTGAATCATTCTGTAAACGAAACATAACATAACCCATTCGTCGTTTGACAAATCAATTGAAACATCGCGATTTCATCCAGTCACACTTGCACAAAAGCACGAAACCTCAAAACCACTTCCCGACTCGGGCACCGCGACCAATCGACGCGAAATTCCAGGAACAGACGGGGAAAAGTGGTTCAGGGCATCAACAGTGTCGCTGCAGTGCCTCTGATCAGTAGGTCCTAAGTTCGAGTCCCGACGGTGGCAGGATTTTCGAAACTAGCAAGACAGCTAGGTCGAGTTCTATCGCTGACTGGATGTCGGCGGTTCCGATCAACAGTTTTTCTCCAATCAACACCAGACGAATGCTGAAGCTGTACCCAACAAATGGGCCACGGGCCGTGCACGATCTTCCTTCCCCTCCCTTGTCCTATCCTCACACCTTACTTACACACACTTACACTTACATGCACTACACACCACATGTTGGGAGGCCGGTCGGAAGCTAAGTGCTTGCACCGGCTGAGGCGATGCCCCGCTGTTGGGAGATAACTGGTTGGGAGAATCCCCCGTAGCCGGCGGTAAGTCGGCGCCGGATCTCGCCACCCAGCGGGGAGGATCACCGCCATCTTCCGAGGAAAACGCACTTACGGGACTAATCACGTTAGCAGTGAACGCGCCAGGAATCACGAACAATCCATCATCCAGTTACACGTGCACAAACCCACAGGAAACCTCAAAACCGCTTTCTGACTCTGGCACCGCGACCGATCGACCCAACGCGGAATTCCAGGAACGGGCTAGAGCGGGGGCGGCGCGCGCACGGGGCGTCATTAGGGCGGTTGCTGCCCTCCGCGGCGGCCGCCCACGCACTCGAGGAGCTTCGCGCGCCCGAGTTGGCTGCGACCGATTTAGCTGCGGTGGCGGTGGCCGAGGCGGGGGCGGTGGCGGCGCCCGCACTCGGAGCGGAGGCGGTGACGGTGGACGCGACCACGTCGTCGCACAGAAGAAATCGAGGTGGAGGCGGTGGACGGGCAAGTTCCGGGCTTCCCTGTGATTGAATTCGCGGATCGCGGGGGTGAGACGCGCCTGTAGTTTGACGTAGAGTGTGGGGGGATGACGGGGTTTTCGGAGTAGAGGAAGGGAATGAAGAGGCAGTGATGTGAAGGGTTAGGAAGGGCAGTGGGAGTGCCTTGAAGAACGGAGGCGCAGTACGAGTGGCAGTGTGGACGTTGTGGGCGCAGTAGGAGAGGCAGTGGGGACGCCGGGAATAGCTAGCGTGGAGGGAGGGTCTATGGAGGCAGGGCCAATGGTGGGGGCTGTCAGGAAAAAACAGTAGAGCATTGAGGTTGACGGACATGACGGGGATGCTGAGGGACGACGAGGCGAACAGGAGCGTCAGGTGTGGTAGGACCGAGGTGTGACGCAAGGAGCGAGGTAGCCAGGTCGGCGAGGAGATTGAGGGAAAAGGGATAGGGAGGACGGCGGGACAGGTGTACTGGAGGGAGCGGGAGGGTAACGGGACACGGGGGTGGTGGAGAATGCGGTCGCGGAGGCAAAAGTGAAGGCGGAGCGAAGGTGAATGGCTAGAAAGGGCGGGAGATATTTGAAGAGTGTCTTGAGGGCCAGGGGCGCTGAAGGAGTGGCAGTGTGGACGTTGGACGTGTCGGGAATGTGGAAGTGAAAAGTGTTGTGTCCAAAAAGAACCAGTAGATCCAGTTAAAATAAGTTTATTAACAAAGTAGCGTTTTCTCGGTACAAACAATGTTCCAGCGACCGGTAGAGTAAACCAGGTCGTAGCCAAATCTTCAATGTCCAGGAGATGTACCGAGAAGAGCGTAGGTCGTTGCAAAGTCCGGGTGACGTGCCGAGGGTGTTGCCGAAGTCCGAAGTAATACCGCGAGAGAGAGATCCGGGGGCGTTGCGTAGTCGACTGTGCTGTCTCCAATACTGCTGCGAAGTACACTCGATGCCGGGCAGATTCCAACTGCCTGTCGGGGTGTCGGCCGGCTCCCTTTAAAGGGCCGGCGTCCGGCGGCGAGACTCGCTCCATGGCTCGAGCCCGCCGAACCACGGCCGTAGCTAGTTGCTGCCGCCGCCGGCTCCCTGTCAGGGCCTGCCGCCTGCCGGCTCCCTGCCTTGACGCTAGCGCGCCACCTCCAAATTTATGCGCGCCGTGACTAGCGCGACATTACAAAAAGAGCATCCGCGGAGGTGGAGACAATGGAGAGGGCCATCAGGAAAAGGCAGTACGTCGGTGGGGGCGACGGGTTTGACGGGGATGATGAGGGACGACGAGGCGGATAGGAGCATGAGGTGTGGCGAGACCGAGGTGTGACGGAAGCAGCAGGGCAGTCAGGTCGGCGAGGATAGCGGGACGACTGAGGTAATATGGACAGGGAGGAAGGCACGACAATAAGGTAGGAGTGGGGCGGTAACGTAGTGGGACGATCCTAGGGGGGCGGGAAAAAGCGTGGCGGAGGCGGAAGTGAAAGTGGGGTAGAGCAGAGATGAACAGCTAGAAACGTACATGAGTGTCTTGTAGAAAAGGGGCGCTGAAGGAGTGGCAGCATGGCCGTTGGGCGCGTCAGGAATGGCGAGCGTGGAGGGAGCTCTCGCGGAAGTGGTGTCAATGGTGGAGGCCGTCAGGAAAAGGCAGATGGGGGCTGTGGCTGTGATGGAGATGATGATGAGCAACGAGGCGGACAGAACGGAGGAGAATGGTAGGGCCGAGGGGTGACGGATACAGCGGGGTATGAGGGATGCGTGTGAGCAAGTGGGCGATGGGGAGAGGAGTGAGGATGGCGGGAACACGTGGGTGACGGGGGCTTCAGGGACCACATACGCGGGAGGATAGCGGAACAGGGTTAATGGCGGGGTCGGGAAGGTAGCGGGACGACTCATGGGGCTAGGCGGAGCAGCGGGGAGGGCGGGGAGGCTTGGCGGGGGTGGAAGTGGAAGGGACGATCGAAGCCTAGGAAGGTTCGAAAAGGGGGAGAGAGGCTCCACGGAAAGGTGAAGTGGCGGGTGACGAGAACGGAATGAGCTCGACTTCTGTAGGATGTCTACACAGTGTACTACAACCGAGTTCCCAGTGAGACCAACAATAAAGTTATCTGAAATCGAAAGAGAATATTGTGTAGGGTACTCTTCGTTCTTTCCCGTACCTCTAGAATTTTCTAGATTCATTTATTGGAGCACTTAGGCATTTTAAAACGTTTCATAAAGTTACCAATCTATTTTCCTGTTTATAAATGTTTAAGATTCTTGATGAAAGTATTGATATAAATAACTTAGTAGTTACAGACGAGGTCTTGTAGATATTCATGCTGCTATTTGTTTATACATTTCATCAAATAAAGTTTTTTGTATATAATCGTTGTTGTTGACAATTATATTTACCTTAAATTGATCTAAATACTCTTCCAAACATGAGTTACATATTTTAAAGTTTGGTTGAAATATAAATGGGTAAATTAATTTATACAACTATTTGTAAGTATAGACATATTAAATATCGTATGAAACATATTATTTGACTATCTTTATTCATCAGGCATAAAAATTATGATTTAAGCTAAAATACTGGAGCAATTTAAAAATATTTAACTTACAGACGCTCGTTAATTGAAGTTTTCTTAGAAAACAAACATAAAAGACAAAGTTATTATATTGCGGTCAAATGCACCCCACATGAGAAGAGGTAGATTTGGTCAAAAATAAACGTGATAAAAAGAATTTTTTTTTAAAGTTCGTTCAGTCTCTGAAAAATTTTACTTCCAAACCGTCGTCTTTAATAGCCTACCTGCGTCTTCAGGAAAGTAACATAGCGCTAAGGGAAATGGAATTGCCTACTCGGCCGTTAATTAGCAGAGGGGGACGTTCCCTCTCGTCGTCTCTAAAAACGACTTTTCTTTAAATTCCCCTGAAATGGACTGTCAGGTTTCTAACTATACTGCAAACATGCTATTCAACACAGAATTTTAAATTCTAACTTTCTTCTTCCATCCTAGCGTTTGTCCCGCGTAATTTCAGGGTCCGCTAGGCCTTCCCGTCGGTGTATGCTGGTCATGATGGAGTAGGTTGGGACGAGAAGTTGTCGCCGGCGGCAGCCCAATCCGAATCGGTGAGATGATGGAGGGTAGTGAAATTCAGGGGCGAATCGAGCCCATCATTTCGGGGCAGACCTTTTTGTAAAACAATAAACATATTTGTTATTATATTGTATATCATATGATACTGATATACAATGTACAGTATATGATAATATACAATATTATTTTTTAAATAATTACATAATTAGAACGTAAATAAATATTTAAATCATTTTTGCCAAATAAAGGAAGGTAAATGAAAATTCTAGGGGAGGGTAATTCTAGGGGCTGGCTGCTCTGTATCTGATCTCTGGCTGATTAGTACTGCTCAATACTCAAATTACTATTAAAACATTAAAAATGATTTTTCATTGTAATCTTTTTATGATCTAAATATTTGTAGTAAGAAAAACATAATTCTATTAAAAAAAAATCAAAGATGATTAAATTTCTCAAAAACTAAAAATTTTACAGGTAATTTATCTACGACTTGTTAGCTGTCCAATGGTTCAACACTGATAAGTGGAAACTGCATTTCGATATAGGGGACCATTCAGAAATTGTGAGGATGGCCCAATGACCCATAATTGGTAGGTCACGATAAATAATAGACAAGCTGCTTCTCACAGAATGTATTGTTATTAAATAAGAGACAACCCATGTACATTTTCGAGAGGTCGTAAGTGGTGGAATATACCTTTTGTTTTGATGCTGTATCTCAGATTGTAATCGACAAAATGCCTTTAGAACCGTGTGACAAATTTACAACTGTGTAATTCCAGAGGGTAAGTGTCCAATGCATAATTTTCAAATACATTATTCAATTTAAAATGAATGGCACAGAGGGAAATATTACAATAGAAATGAATGCAGGTTTTAAAAGAAAATGTGAAATAGTTGATTAAGACAAAAATTACTATCGTTACTTCGTTTAATTCTTTGTCACAAAAGAACAAAAGATTTGTCCTATGATTAATAAACGTTAGCATGTAAATTTCATTTACTCATTTCATTAAAAATTGTAAACATATTATTGAGTACATGCAAATATGTTACATTTTGCAAAAGGAAACCAATAATAAAGTCACGAGATTCAGTAGATATCGGGAAGAATTCTTAGACTGTATACCTGTAGAAGTGAAAACTGATGAAGGAATCACAGAAGTACTCATTCAAAAAACCATAGATTAAAAATTAGTGATTGCAGAGGTCAGTTATAACCCTTGAAAGACAGTATTGTCGAACAAGAAAATATTTAAAAAAAGGTCAGTCATACAATAATCTAGAAACAAGGCTGGTTTTCATCCAGGAGATCAACAGGGAAACTTGTAATTGAATCCATTGTCACTGTACATTGTGCCAACCATGATATGACCATTTGATACGGAGTTCTTTCTGGTCAAGTTAGCGGTTCAGCGGTAAGCGTTCAGTGTTCTATTATAATTACGTGTAGAACGTGTATTTACTTTCTTCTTCACGTAAATGGACCGTTCTAAAAGAGTTTGTTAATATGTTAGTAAAGAGACTTTCAGACAGTAGAACTTTCAGACAGTAGTAGACTTCCAGACAGAGTTCAAGAATACAAGATGTAAGAGCAATTTCCAACCAACAGGAACACTTAATTTCTGCTCTTGAGTGTCAGAGAGAAAAGCCATCCGAAAAGTTAGATACAAAGGGAGAATCAGTAATGACGATCAAAGCAGTAAAAAACTTTTTACTTCGTTTTACATTTGCGGAGAAATCCCTACGTCTTTCGACAAAGTACAAAATACTTTGTAATAAAATTTGTAAATAAATATTTTAAGAATCACTGACATGTTTAGAAATGTTGACGTAAAATTTAAGTTATTGGCGAAATAACATGTAGGACATTCTCATTATGAACTCTGAGAAAATGTGCGGCGACGTGGGATGTTAATATCGTACAGAGAGAGGGGGGAAAACAGAATACCAGGAGAAACTGACAACGTAACAATCATAGAATGCAGCTCTTTCTGATAGAAATTATGGACGAAATGTCAACTGAGAAATGGCATCGTTCTTCAAATTTAACAGATTTAGAATAACCTTTTGTCTTTCTATGTAAATTTGAATCATACACATGATTAGAAACTTTCAAAATGCTCGATTAGTTCAGATTTATAAACATGCAGATTTATGTCTTCACTAGGGGTAATCCGTCAAAAATGGAGGTCAAAATTAAACTCTCACATAAACGATGAAAATAAAAACAAAAAATTTATATTTCTGAAAAACAAAATTCCATGGGAATTGTTTTTCATTCATTTTAACATTTTCTTTATTATAATTTTCCCAAAACAAAGGTTTTGAGAAACATTCTCGTTAACAAACATTATTTTTTTTAATCCGGAGAGTGTTACATAAAATTGACCATAATCAAAGCAGTGTTCGTACACATACACATACGCATACACATATACATACGTTGTCGCAAGGTTTGCCTGTGACTTGACGGTAATAACTGAAGGCGTTTATTGCACCTTTGAATACATCTTTTCTACACTGTAACAACACTTCTTACAGGTTTTGTTGAGTATTCCCTCTCGAAATTCAAAGAATTTGACTTTTAAATATGTATTATCTTCCATTCACAACTTAATCTCATTATTATTAAATACGTCGTTAGTTGCAATTAATGAAACCTTGTGTAGATTTTCGGCGACCTATACATAAACTAATTGCTCTTAATTAGCTCACATTTATTGCTAATTCAAAAGTATATTATCGGAATTTCTTATTCTAAAGAGATACTTAATCACACGTTGAATGTGGCGTCGCCGACGCCGTAAACTGTTTTAAAATATTTCCATGAGTTGAAAATTTATTTCATACTTCATTTCTTTCATGAGAAAAAATCACTTCATTTCTTTCTTTGTTCAAATACGTTCTTACAGTATCTGGCGTTGGACTTACCAATGAATAGTAGTAGCTGATAATGTTATACTCTCCTTCAAAAATTCCCAACATCCAATGGCCTTGTCTGTTACTTCCATACGAGATATGAATTGGTAATATTGCAATTTCAAAATTATAATCGCCTTATATACTTGAAGATATTGATGACTGCGAAAAGAGTTTAGTACAGCTACATTTTTTACGATTTCTGCTAATATGCACAATAATGGATGCAAGTTGTTCTCAGTTATTCTCTAATACTAATATAAGATCATTCCCAATTAGTTCCAAAAATTCTTTCGCAAAACCTACAGCTACAATTGATTCTTCCCCGGATTTGCTTAACCATATTTTTCTCCCATAATTATTTAAGAGATTAAAACCCCACAAACTCAGTCTAATTTATGTTCACTTCCACTTCTGCAACTGCACTATTAGTCGTGTTGTTTATATGAATACGTTAAGCTTATTAAGAATAAGTTGTGGGTCACATTCAGTTGAAAATCGGTATTTGTACACTTAGGAACATAAAACTGAGAAGTCGATCACAAGAATGTTCGTTCACCTTTAAAATTACTCACAGTTTTGTTTTCTCCGTATTTATTTGAAATTATTCAAATTTAATAATTTCCAAGGCAATACAGTTCGTAGGTTTTTGTAAATTAATTTTTTAAATATGTTATTAAGCCTTTGGATACAAATTAAAATGAAATATGCCACGCGATTCACTTGTTTAAATTAAATTCACTTGTTTACTTAAACATGTCAACATCAGTGTTGCCAATGTCACAAAACAAAATTATTGCGTATTGAGCGGAAAATGCCTTTGGATACTGGAGTTTAATTAACACCACCTATATAATCTATTTAGGTGGCGTCGATTTAATTCCCGTCATACTCGCTAAGATCGCAGAGCCAAAACACGGTTTTTGAAATGTCTTTGAATCTTCTTACCAGATCTGAAAAAAATTATCAGTTCCTCATCAAGAGACCGAGACGCTTCGAATAACACTTCGAATTTTTCGACTGGTGCTTGGGAAGTGGTCCAGCCATGAGTGAAGGAACCTCAAATCTGCACATCCGCACACTCCGGAGTTACAGAAATACTGCATAGCGATAATAAATCACAGTACCAACAGTCTATTACTGTTTTTCAAATAAAGTGAGATAATTATGTTGGTTGTGCAGTAAGAACTGTTTATGAAATAAAATTACATTTTTTTCTTTCTTAGACTGGAGAACTGAAACGTTAACCGATTCTGCCAAGTTAATGTTTTATTGGTCTTTAATGCAACATTTACCTGAAGTAAAGACTTGAATAAATAATTCTATTTTCACTCCATGCTCATGGTGAAAACACACAAACCCAAAACCGATACTATTGTCACTGATCTCCTATTTGGTCGGTGACAGGAGGCTTGCTTTCGTACTGTGTGTGCACGCATCTGTGTCAAACAGCATCTCGATACTGCCACTTCTACTACTGGGTGTGAATATGCATGTCGTTAGCTGGTACACAATCGAATATAGCTGGCGCCGTGATAGCCTCGTTAACAAAGGTTTTGAACACTATCCAAATCTACGCGATTCAGTCGACCTAAACCAACTTGATTTTCGAAACATGTGAGATAGACTACGGACATTTGTCATCGTATTTGCAATTGCGTAAGAAGACACTAACACTCCTCAGTGCAGGGAATCCAACATCTTCATTTATTTTCTTAAATCAATAAAACATTGTACAGAACACATTTTAATTCTCTATTTTCATTTTTTTGTTCTTTCTGTTGAAATAGCCCAGATAACTGCGGTGGAATCGAAAGATTGTGGTCTCGAATCCAGCTTAGATATGGATATCTTTGCAGTGTGAATAGTAAAGCCAAACCACCGTTTGCTTTTACTTTTCACCACACGGTGCCAGACAATATCACATGCTTGAATGAATGTGGATTGTGTGTGTTCTTTTTACTTTCTCAATACGCGTACGCAGTAGAGAGAAAGTTATGTAATGCTACGCGAAAATTAGGCGATTTTTCATCAGAAAACTCTTATTACAGGGCCCTGGTTATGAGAAAGTGGAAAAATCCAGTAGCTAAATTTTTAAAAAAATCCTCTAACGTGTAATGTATACAGAATCTGTTTTGTGGTCATTAATACCGAAAAATTGAATGACGGCAAAACATCTTTCTGTCCGTCTGTCCATCCATCTGTGAACAACCCTAGAGGCCGTTGTGAACAACAGTTCAGCCGATTTTCTCCAAAACTGATACACAGTGTGCATCAATATACTTCATTTTTAAATATTTTTTCAAATAAATCCATACTCACTATATTACTCTACAAAAACCTTTGTTATTGAATCCCACTTGGAATTTCCTAAAAATCGAACACAACGTGTTAATTCGTTTATTTCACCTGTTTAATTATGTAAAGTGACTAGATATATACGTCGCACGTCTATATGGCATCGAGAGATACGTCAAGAGTAGGCTGAACGTGCGTACCTGCGGTATTTACGTATTTGGTAGACAGAATCCAATTAACTCTAATCCGAATATGATAAATTATTGTAAAGGTTAATCATTTCCGTTTGAAAATACACAAATGTAACTAATTTCATGAGACTAAATTAACAATTCGGCAGTGTAATTTCTGGTATGAAATATGGAACAGTCAAATTAAATGCGAGTTTTTCTCTATTTTCCAGACGTTCATGTGATATTCTTCTTCGTGGGTCACTCACACGGACATCTATAATTCTTGATAATATATTTTATTTTGAAGAAAATCGAGGATTGCGAAAAAAATGCAAAGAGGGTCTTAAAATATTCTTAACATTGAATTATGAAGTCAATGTATAGGCCATTGAAAGCTCTATACGTAAGATGGCAGTATTTCTTGTTATAATTTAATTTAAAAACATTTGTCTCTAATTAACAAAACTTTCATATTTCAGAAATACGAGAGCCTTGTAGTCTGTTGCTGTAGTCTGAGCGATTCCCAGAATATCCGTAGTATTTTATTGGGCACAACCTTAGAGATGGCCAGTGCTCCCTTGCTCCAAATTCTAACGTTTTACTCTTTATGGGCGGACGTTTTATGTGAGGTTAGCTCTCTCGCTAAAGCCGGAGTTTGATCTCTGACCGCCGTGACATTTTTCCTTACGCCGCGGACATCGCCATTCCGAACTTTTCATTCTTTGTTCTGCGACGTCGCTTAGAACGCAACAGTGACTGGCAGTAAGAGCTGCTCTGCTGCTGTTGTTCACCATCAGAGGTCCCGTTGAAGGTCGTAGTGGAATGATACGGCCTCTTTCTGTGTTATCCGCCTTTGTCGCTGCTCTTTATCAACTAAGGCTTTCAGCGGACGCAAAGAGTCTGCTGGGGATTTTGGAGCTCTTGAGTGACGGGAGATTGCCCGGCTCGCTTGAACGTTTCTCAAGAAGTGTTTATGCGAGGTTGTGAGGAAAACAAGTTGCTCCATGACAGTTGCAAATACTTCTGGGTTATCGATTTAACCCTCAAGCAAGAGCGCCTGAAATAGTTTCACAAGCGAGTTCCACTCCGCGCAAAACTGCAAAGTTTTGGATTTAACTTTGACATCAAAGACAAATTTGATTATGTAATCAGAGTTTCATACGCTTCATATCATTAGGAATAACTGTTAGGTAAATCATTATGAGTTTGTTATTTTAATAACTGTTACAAAACTATAGTTTATTTTAGGAACAGCTTATATAATTCAGAATTTTGTTATTTTGTGTTCTTTGTACAGCCACAATTTCTGTTTGTCTATGAATCGTGTAAGGCAGATTTATCATAAGTCAAGTGATTCTGCAGAGTATTTGGAACAGAACTTCTAAAAAGTGACATACTTTTTGTGACATAATTATATATTAAAACTCTTCTGTTCCGACCAAACGTTACTGTTAACTGACTTACGTTATTCCTAAAATTAGCCACAATATTTTAATTCCATTTAATAATTACAAAAACAGAATCTGTTTACTTCAGTGTAATTTTTTAGAGTTCTTGAATGAAATACATTTTTAAACACACTTTACGGTCCGTTTTCATTTGAATTGTACACATTTTTAACATCCGAGTGCTGTTGTGTTCTTCCTGCGAGGTCATTTCACGAATATGCCACGTTTGTTGCATGAGAATTTTGATTCTAATAATTCATTGAGTAGAAACCCTACTCAATGAATCACTAGAAGCAAAATTCTCATACAGCAAACGGATGTATTTCTTTTTTAATTGTTTAATAAGTTGTCTCGACGATTGTCAAAATCAAAAGTTATTTTATCAAATAATTTGTGTAGGTTTTGTCTGATACCTGGACTAGCGGGTATCAAGGGATAATAGTATGAAGGTCACGCCAACACAGGAGTGGGGGCGCGTGAAAAGTTATGAAATGCATAGCACATGCATAGCACATGCATAGCACATGCATAGCACATGCATAGCACATGCATAGCACATGCATAGCACATGCATAGCACATGCGTAGCACATGCGTAGCACATGCGTAGCACATGCGTAGCACATGCGTAGCACATGCATAGCACATGCACAGCACATGCATAGCACATGCACAGCACATGCATAGCACATGCATAGCACATGCACAGCACATGCACAGCACATGCGTAGCACATGCATAGCACATGCACAGCACATGCATAGCACATGCACAGCACATACATAGCACATGCACAGCACGTTCACGGCACATTAACGGCACGTTAATTTATGAAATGCATAAAATGCAGCACATTAACGGCACGTGCACGGCACATGCACGGCACATGCCCTCACAAAATGCAACAAAAAAGGTTCTCTTTATGTTGATGGAAATCAAAGAAATAATGCCGAAGACTTCCGCGGCCCAAGTTACACGAATGCTCTCGGCTGTCCGGCTGACGCCACATAAAAAGCTGCGATGCCGACTTGAATAAGTTTTTTAAAACCTACATCAGCACAAGTTGCAAATTACCCCAGAATATTGTTCATTAGCTGAAACCTAATATCAATTTGTTTTTTAAACTATTTGTGTATTAATAGCCACTATATTTTGGAGTGCTTTACAAAAAAATATACTAATTTCTTTCAACATTAAAATGTTTCATAAAAATACTGGAATAATTCGATATATATCACTTTCTTATCTTTATATATTTGATATAAATTTGACGAATTGCAGGAAAGTATAGCACTCTATTGCATGTAAAAGTTTTTTATTTGTAAAATTTGTTCGTTTTCAATTATAATTTTTACCGACAAGAGTTTATTAAGAAAATATTGATAATGGCAAAGTGGATTTTATACAATATTTTTGCAATTTTAAAATTTCTGCAATTTCTTCATTAACTCTGTGTCGTATCATTCCTTTAAACGTTTTTAATTTGAATAGTAATTAAAATGTTGACATGAGTACTTTTAATGAACCGAGTTGGCCAAAGAAATTAAAATGTCATGCCTTTCTAATTTGTGGCGCTCCTGCTTTTCTTTTCTCCCCATTTTAACTCTTCAGCTTCTGTTTTTCTGCTACGTCTTGTTTATTCTGTGACCAGAAATGCATTTTCAGAGGCAAACTCAATTTCCTTCGAGGTTCTCTTCTCTTTTTTTTATTTTTGTACATAATTCTATTTCACCGAAATGATATTTCTCCTTCGTATTATAAGACAATTTCGTAACCTCATTCTTTGTATTACTTTTCTCTCATACTACATTATACTTTCATTGATTTCATTTTGTCTTCGGTATTATTTTCCTTCATGATGAGTCTATTATTTTGTCCTTTCTTCTAGCGCCTAGAATGTACATAGTGCACGTGACAAATCCGCTTGGTAGTAGCCGAGAGAAGCGAGTGGGGGAAATGAAATTCGCATCTGCTGTTCATAACAACACGCCGTCGATCCCAAACGCCGTCCGCGCCCCTGGCGTTAGCTCAGCGATACTCTTCCCTCACATGCTGCTTCGTTCTTTTAACTCTCTTCATTAGGTTCTGCTTCCATTGATTTACTTTGTAATCTCTCTTTGTTTGTGCAGTTGGCATCTTTCTTTCTTTCATTCTCTCCCTCTCATTCTTTCATTCTCTCCCTCTCATTCTTTCATTCTCTCCCTCTCATTCTTTCATTATTTCTCCATCATTCATTCATTCTCTCCCTCACATATTTTCTCTATTCCTCTCATTCTTTCTCTACATTTCTATTCCTCCGCTCCTTTATTAAATTATTCGATTTATTAGTTTACTTACTACACGACAGCATCACCTTCTATTTACAACCATTTAAGATTTCATATCCGTTGATGACTGCGACTATAATAATTATTAATTGGAATAATTATTCATCCCAATCATGCCCCGCAGGAAATAATGCCATATAAATCTTGCGTATGTTAATGGGCCACTTAAAAGGTTACACAAAACAATCAACAAATTTCTAAATTTAACATTTTACTCAAATTTGAAACGTAATTAACGAGACATTATGAACATTTAAAATAACTGTTTATTTTCATATTTCTTGAGATATAAACGAGGCATTATATATTGTGTAATCTTTTTCCTTGAAGTATTTTCGACAATGATTTCTTTGCGATGCACACATGCCGGAAGACAAATATTTACTATCATCAATAAATTACTTTCCATTGGAGAAGAGACTTACTTCCTCTTTTATTTATTTCTAAGTCTGATAACGAATTAATCGCATTACCATAAAAAAGTAATTCAATGATGAAAACTCAAAAACATTTCTGGTAAGGATTTATTTGCTAATTTGTCATTTTATGCAATTTTCAGCAATATATGTTAAACATTTATCCATGCTGACTCTATGGAAGTGAAACTGTAGTAACGCTAACTTTTTTATAAACCCTTGTGACTTATTTTAGGAGAAATTTCTTACAGAAATATTTTTTTTAGAAATACTCTGTACTAAATTTGTTTTGGATAACGCATGAGGTCTTTGCAAATAAATACTTTCGGATTTCCATTTTTCAATCTCCCTTCAAATTACACAAATGACGAAACATACGTTTTGAAAGTTCTCCGTATTAAATGCATCTCGTGAATGTTTTTAATGTTAAATCTCCATAAGACATTTTTCTCTGATCATGATCTGATTATGAAGTTATCGAATTGTTAAACATTGATAATATTTTACTCATTTTAATGATGTTAATAGTGGTCTTGTATCTAAAAATGAATCGTTATCTCCTGTATAAATAAAATGGGAGTGTCTGTAATTCAAATATAACTGCTTTTTTATTCCCGTGTCAATATTTACACGATATAAAAACAATTCAACTATTTTTACAACTTTTCTCTCTCTTTGTCCGAAGTAATCTTTGGAACGGCTGAACAGATTTCGACGCGGTTTTCATTGAAAAGTAGAATGTTTTGTCAGGCATAACTTAAACCCATTTTTTTCAAATTATTTTCGGCTATATAAAGCAAGGGTTGTTTGTTTATTCAAACAAATCTACTGGTTTGTACCTTTTCTCATGAAATGTACTCGTAACATTCAAAACAAGAGAAAAAACGTGAAAATGATATTTAGTGAAAATGTCCCTACGTCTTTTCCTTCTCCTTAAAGTAAAATGCATGTGTTCACTCTTCCTGTTTTTGGCAGGTATCTCAAAAATAGCGAGTGAATACACCAAAGTGAATGCAGTTTTTCTGAAAGACCATTAAACTTCCTACTAAATGCATTTTGAATCTTTCCAACATGTGCAATTTGGTTCAGAATAATTGTTCAAAACATTAGTGGAATTATACCGTATGCGACAATGTATGTGTTTATAGGCGTAAGCCCATAGAAACTGTGGTGGTAGCACCAATGGTCCTAGTAAACGTGGGAGAGCGGACCGAGTGAGGCAGGTTGGAGCGGAGAGGTGCAGTGTTAGGGAGTTGAAGGTGAAACTGGGGGAGGGTGCGGCGAGAATTGCAGGACAGGAAGGGAAGTGGAAGGGTAAGGTAAGGTAGGGGTCCACCATGTATAGATTTTACCTATTTTCCGTCTAATAGACTATTATGGTTAATAAATGCCCGGCATCGCAGGGTTCATCAGCTATTTTAATAATATAGGCATTCAGAGTGTTCACAAAATTGTTATTTTGTGAAAAATAAAACGTAAATTTATAAAACGTAATAATATTAGCCATTAGAAGGTATTGTAAAACTATGAAAGATAATTAATTGATTAATTAATTAATTACATCTATCCTGGGTATCCTGGGTACAAAGAAATTTCTAATGCGTATATTGTGATGTCGTTCATTAAATAGAAATCCCATTTCTGGATGTAGTCAGAAAGCGGAATTCACAAAATCTCTTAATTTGTATACCACTTCAGTTATTGACATCACTTAACCATAAACATCCCTAGTGTTTTCGGAAAAGAAAATGCACACTGGAATTACTCTCCTCTTTGGAATTCAACACAAAGAATTCATTAATATAATACGCCACAATCCTGGTGTGGAATGTCCTACTCAAAATGCCTTCACCGATAACGAACTGGAAATACTCGGGAAATTCTTAATAAATAATTTTGCAAATAGGTGGAATACTCTGAAGATGTATTCAGAGTATGAATAACTCCCAAAAAATACACATTCCGTGCGCAGGTATGTATAAAAATTCCGAAACTACCTCAGGCACAATACATTGAGTACAACAGATACTGATGAAGCTGAAAGGGAAGTCAGCAATGTTGAAGATATTGTGCATACGCTTAAGTGAATCATAAGCACACGCACGTTATACTGTCTCTCGTCGGCAATCGAGAAAAGAGGGGTCACACATTGTGACCCAATGACGTCACCCGTTCGGCGGAGCTCGTGCGGACGCACCAGACTAGACGGCGCAGAAAGAAATTGCTGCACTGCTGGGAATTAACATATAACCTCTCCATGCAGACTGCATAGCAAGCGATATGTTGGTTGTTACGGTGCACAACATAAGTGATCCCCGTAATTAACATTTTGTGCCAATACATACATCATAACATGTAGGCTACACTGACTACTGTCTTGGAATAACCACACGAAGTGATATTAAAAGAGCATTGGCATACATATTCACTGTTTATGAAGTTCAGACAATAGAATCACGAGACTTTGCACAACACATGTAAAAATAGTTCCAACACAGTCATTGGTGCAATTGATTGGCAACAGATTTGTAGCATAAATATACTAAGTTACACATAAAAAAGATGCTCTACACACGCACCTTACAAGTTAGTCGTGAATTAACATACACTGTTTGAGTTCCAGCAAGGATTGTGAGGCATCGTGTAACACACGTTAGAAAGTTACGATACACTCATTTGTAACTAGTTCAGTTCTCTTGGAGCGTTCTAAATGGATAAAATACCTCATTTAACAGATCTTGCACATACGCACTAAAACATTGTGGTGAAGATGACATAAAAGAGAATACAGATACAGTTGAGTGCGGACCGGTGAGACACGGGTTGCGCCTCGTAAGAATTTCAGAGTCAGACTGACACTGGTTCGTTACGTCACTGCGAAGTAGCATCCGCGGCAGTAGGATTTTCAGCCAATGAGAATTGATTTTAATAAGTTGCAATTACACTGTTTTGGGCTGCTACATACACAGTATAATACAGCTAATACACAGTAAATTGAAATTAAGACTTTTGCTGAGTCTTAGTAAAATAATGTATCAAGTTGATTGCATGTTGAAATAAAATCCGAGAAGCATGGCGTCGTGGGCTGGAGTTGCGGTTGTGATCTGCGTGGACCGATTCTGAGAACAGCTAGGCTGTTAGAGTATTCTTGTTTTCCGACAAGGTGCGTCGACTCACGTACAGGATATCAGCAAGGTCAGCTGTCATTGCGCGCTGCAGCATGCCATTTACCAAGTTCAAATTGCACTGTTTTTGCAACAAATACTTTTCAAATATTAACAATATTTATATCATTGAATTGCATTTTGAAAGATCTTTAGCAAGATGGAGAAAAAATACGTATATACTTCCATTTAAATAATCAAAGTTGTGTCAATATCTCTAAAGTTGCATACGTGACCAACGAAACGAAATATGTTACTTGCCCCATCATCTGCAACATGGCACAAATAGCATCTCGATACCTCGCACCGTTTTCAGGATATTTGCTGTGGACAACTTAGGTGGTCCACCCTATATATAATGATTATAAAATAATACATTATATTTGAGCTTGTTTCAACATGTCTTTAAGGTAAGAAACAAAATCATTCGTACACAAGTTAAAACTTGTAATTTATTAGAAGGTCTGGCCTCATTTTACGTTTTACAGACACACGTAAGCTAGGACAAGCTCTACGGGCCACACTGCTCTCTTGCTTTGTGGGGTATCTAATTGTTGCAAGTGTTCTTGTAAGGGGTAAGGAGGATAGAAAGGAAGCAAATATTCCGAGGCCCGTCTGTTAAGGTATTCGCCTGATATGGATCGAGAAAACGCAAAAAATGCCGATCAGAGCAGCCGGTATCTGATCCATATCGCCGGTTCCGATTCGGATCGGACAAAAGAACGGGTCGGAGCGCAGGGGGTTGCAGCGGAGCGAGTCGGGGAGAGCAGGGCGGGGCGATGCAGAGCGGAGCGGTTCTGGCCGGAACGGGATCGGAGAGGAGCGGAACGAGCCCAGTAGGTAGGAGCGGAGAGGATCGGAGTGGAGCGAAGGAGGTAAGAAAGGAGTAGATCGGAGCGGAGCGGCGGGACGGAGGGGAGAGGGTTGAGCAGAGTGGATAGAACCCTGACGGGGATGGAAATATTAGGGAGTTTTTGCCACCTCGAATGTTAAGCACTATCGATCTTCTGCGCATGCGCAGATGCACTGAAGTGATGCGAAACTTGAACTGCGTATGAACAGAAGATCGATAGTGCTTACCGTTCGAGGTGGCAAAAACACCCAATATTACCTCATTTTATGCCAGAAGACTAATGAATTTCTTTTCCTGTACAATATACGATTATGAAAAATAAATACCTGGGTAACGCTTGGTTCCTTGGGATAGTTGTGAGTCAACATCTAATGTGACCGTGTTTTCTTACTTTTTCAGATGACCTTCTGCGCACTCGTGTTTTGTGCGGCGTGCGTCCTGCCGCTGTCGCTGCCGCCGATGTCCACCGCTCTCGAGCGAAGCAGCTACCCTGCGCCCCAAGACCCGCTCGCCACAGAGGTCGCCTTCGCGGCCGGCGCCTCGGCCCAGACGGATCCACTGCCTTCCCCGCAGCCGCGCGAGATATTGATCGGGTATCTCACTGGTAAGTACAGGATTGTTACGTATTAATGTACTTCCATTCCACAACAGTGTATGCTTACGTGGTCCCCTGCGATCGAGAGAATTTCCAAAATAATTCAGCTGCTGCTGCTCGACACTTATCCCACGTTGCTGTCCGTACTCCTCACTCTTGAGGTAATTTCAAACAAAAGCGCTTTAAGTTCCAACAAAATGAAAATATATTGTTCGTAATTCTGGATTGCTAATCAATCGGCAAACTGTTACCTACTCCGCTTCTGCGAAAATTTTGTTCCGTATTCTTGAACCACGGATTAATTATATAAGATTAATTATAATAAGATAGATCTTACACCGTGCTAGAACTAGCTGCTGCATAGTAATGAAGGAAGTGCTCACCAGATAGCATTACTATTAGCTGCATAGTAATGCTACCTGGTGAGCATCCCTTCAGATGCCAGGCCCACGCTTAAAGGCTGCCAGCCCGCAGCCTTCGGTCCCCCTTAGGCCCGTGCAGTGAAAGCATGACATCACGCCTCGTCGTTTTACACAGGCCTTATGACAGAACGAAGTGGGAGCCTAACGCTTTTCTCTTCCCTGTCCAGAACTTCAAATGCGTTACGGACGGCCGTTAAAGAACCGACAAAGAAAATTTTTTATATGATTGTTATATAACTCATAAATCCATTATTAACAAATAAATTCATTTAAAAATGTATTTGTAAATTTCTTTTGGGCGGCGATTTTTATAGGGGAGGCTGCGCCTTACAGTCTTTAATGACGAGCCGCGCCTGCGTCCACGTGAAGAAAAATTTCATTTTCGCATGCATCCACTTTTTAAAATGACTTTTTATATTGCAAACATAAGGAACTGACAGTAATTGTTAATTTAAAATAATACTGACAGAAAACTTGATGCTTACCGCTTAAAATGTTAAATGATCTTAATTTGTTGTGTTTTTGAAATTAAAAAAAATTATAACTCTCGTTGCAATTTATTACTTCCAACTGGTTGATTATCAGGCCTTGCCCTGGTAATTATTTACCTCCCCGCTCGGGGCCCGCTTCTCTCACCCTTCCCACTGGGCCAACCCCTTTAATTCTGCTCGATCTATCCGACACTATTTCCCCGACCGCTTTGCCCGCACCCTGCCCGCTTCACCAGCTCTGCCCTCGGCGCTCTGACCGTCCAACCCGCCCCAGTGGTGCCTCTATCCTCTCACTCCGCCAGGACTCATTCAAGCCCATGTCGCCGACAACTCACGGCAACAGTATCATCTAGGCGCATTGCGACTTATACAACTTGCTGTAAGACTTTGTGTTGTTACCAAATTTGGGGTAATATTTAGGGGTTGTAAACTCCCTTCGTTTTTCTCAGCTTCTCAAAAGTGTTGATGCAATATTTGAGAAAAATAGCTTCATTGATTCAAATGTTCTTGTACTACTGACACACATAGGCATATACCCATTTTGTATATTAAAACAATATGAAGTAATCCGTTGATGTGAACTTGATCTGATACTAAGTCTCATTCGCAGAAAATTATACTCTGGCTTGAGTGTTCCTAAACGTTTCAACAGGGAAACGTTTGAATACTATCTCCACTGGGAGTGGTTGTATATTTTTTACGTAGCAACAACCAAACTTTTGAGAAGAGAAATTCCTATTTAATCATATTAAAAAAGCAATATATCATCCAATACGTTTTCCGACGATTTACCAATATTCTTTTTATGACTAATTAATTTTAATCAATACTCAAAATTATTTTTGTGAGAGAAAAAATCGTCATAAACTTCAACAAATTATCAATATGTTACAACTCCTACAATTGTAGTTGAAAAGTTAAAACTCAACAGTAAGAAAGGAGTGAAGTTCACGATAGGCAGCCTGGCAGAGTGAGTGGGAAAAGAGATTTCTGACGCAGATAGAGCGATGACGCAACAGGTGTGAAATTCGCAAGTTTTCTTCAACAACTGCATTTATCACACCACACGAGCCATAGAAATTACAACTCGAACTTTCTAGACTAGGTGTCCTGTGAATTTTCTCAGTAAATATTTTTCCAAAAACAACGTTTTGAAGAGAGGGAATTAAGACGTGAAGTGATTGTGTACCTAGATATCAAAAATCATGACTGCAATTGTTAGAGGTCTGCTTACTATTTGAAAAAAAAACTACTTACAATAATGGATATGATTGCACAGTATACTGAGATTGAGAAAAAAAAATATGTTTTTCACTTGCAACACTATGTATGTAACTAATCGGGTAACATGAGTTTCCCCGTATTTCCGTCCGTTACAGTTAGGCTCTTCTTGCCCGAAGTCGTGGCTAAGGTGTCACTCGATATGTCTAGGTCTAATGGAGAATAACATACTATATTTCAGAATCCTTCCAGAACGTTCCAAGAGATTTCTCGAAATTATCTATTTTTGTTTTTTTAAACGTCAAAAACTCTTTCGGAAGCTGGTAAATGCACCTACCGAAGTGATCAATTGCACATTCATGTTCCCCCTTCAAGCAGAAAAAACAGTATTGGACTTCGTGGCACCTAGTAATGAAATGTGTTGCATTTTTCAGCATTTCTTAAACGAATTGTTGAAAATGCCTCAAAAGTAAAACTTTATAATTGCTGTTTATGCACAATTACACATGTCGTTGATTGCTCTCATTTGGCTCATATTTTGCCTTCGTCCTTCTAATTTAGGCTTTCATATTGTTCTTTAACCTCGTTAGTAAGCACTATCTCTGCCTGATTAAGATGTCTGCATCGTATTTTCAATATACCATGCTCTCGTCTGCCGCCTTCCGATTACCACTGCCGTCGAACTTTGTTTACATACTTTCGTCAATATCCTATCGCGAATATCTCCTTATTCTCTGAGGTAGTCCATCTAGTTCTTCATGTCTTTCTGCTTCTCCAAATCTTTCTTCAATTTACATTTTTCTCTTCTGCTACATTTCTCCTCTTGGCCATTTTCTCCGTCTCCTTTTCATTTCCCTTTTCCCGTAACATCTAATTCTCGGGCTCTTAGCCTTGTGTTCTTCTTATATCTCAACCTCTTCCTCCTCTTCGTACTCTTCCCCCTTCTCGCCTCCATTCTCTTTCGCCTGCCCGTCCTCAATCATTCTTCTTCACCCCTTCCTCATATTCACTACTCTTTCCTTCTCCTCTTCCTCCTTCTCGTCCTTTTCCTCCTCGTCTTCTTCCTCGTCCTCTTCCTGGTCCTCTTCCCTCTCCTCGTTATCTTCCTCCTTCACGTCTTCTTCATCCTCCTCTTCCCCCCTCTTTGTTATCTTCCTTCTCCTCGCCCCTCGTTTTCTTTCTCTTCTTCGTCCCCTTCACCCTCTTCACCGTCCCCACCATCTTCCTCCCTGGCCTCTTTCTCCTCCTCCTCCACCTTGTCGTCCCTTCCATCACCTCGCCCTCTTCATCCAGTACTTCTAAGACCTTTTTCTTCTGATACCCTTCTTCCTCCACCTGGACCTCTAACATTCTTAACATTTTCATCCCTTTTGTTCTCATCTCGCCCACATGATTCCGTCCTCTTCCAGCGCCTCCTTGCTCTTTCCCTCCCCAACCTGTCATTGCCGTGTGTGCGTGTGTTGCAGGGTCGAAGCGTCGCGCGTGGGACGCGCGCGGCTACTCGCGGCCGGGGCTGCTCATCAGCGGCGCGGCGTCGCTGGCGCTGGCGCAGCTGAACCGCGGGGAGGCGCTGCGCGCACGCGGCCTGCGCCTGGCGCTGCGCGTGGCCGAGACCTTCGGCGAGGAGGCCGAGAGCCTGCGCCAGACGGCGCTGCTGTGGCGCGCGGGCGTGCACGCCTTCCTGGGCCCGCAGGAGACGTGCGAGCACGAGGGACGCCTCGCCGCCGCGCTCAACCTGCCCATGATATCTTACGTGAGTACCTCTCAAACTGTCACTCACACTACCAAACTTACGTGAGTACCCACACCTCAGTTCGGTACACGAGAATGTTCCTCAAACGATGTTTGCGTGCCATTGCGTCTGGTCATGGGTGTGCGCAGACGACATAGGGGCGGCAGAGGCGTCGTGCTACCGGTGCAAAATTTGAATGGGATCCCGTAGCTTCACGTAAACTGAGCATTTTATTTTTGTAAATGAGTTTAACGCCTGAAAAAAATACGTAAGGAATGTAAGGGTACATTTTAAGTTTTACACTACAGTATTCGTATATTCTTACTATGTCCTTCTTTACACACTACCTGCTTACATATTATGTGTATTATTTCTTTACAGGCAATTGATAAAAAATTGAACAGTTTGTACATCAACACTCAGTTGCAAACTCGTATTGTAAATAATACACTGTTTGATATTAACTCAAGGTGTCGGTTCGGCAAGATATTCAATTTGTAAACATCGTTTTATCAACATTCCCATGTACTGAAGTAAAGTAAAGTCTGCTAAATTGTTTCTAATGGTAACAAATGGTATTTAGTAGTCAAAGGTGAAAATGTTATTTTTGATTATTTTTTGGCTCAGAATTGCTTTTCTTGTGGTACATAAGAACGCAGAAAATAATCCAATACTCTTTAGTATACAAATAATTTTTCAATTTTCGTACCCCAGAAAGCTGACACCCTGACTCTCCAAAACCCCCTCTGTTCCTCATAACAAATCCAGGAAAGTTAAATAATATTGCAAAGAGTAGGGTTGTACTTGTCCAATCCGGTATTTTCGCACTACTTTTCTTCGCTTTCTCAAGAGTAAAAAATCTTTTCTAATATTTTTGTGACTATCAAGGAAAGCGGGAAGCTGACTGTCCAGGAAGACTGAATAATTTCTTCAAATATTGTTTTTTAAAAGTATGAATTGTTCCAATAACATATCTCTACAATGCTGAATAAACGTTTATTGAAAATTTGCCGGAACACTACCTTAACAAACAGGCTACGAACCGCGGGCAAGCTTCTCTTCTTTAACCTTGTTTCCACACTTGCACACACACATATACCTACATGCACAACACTAACACACATTACAAGAGACCTTTCGGGAGCTTAGGTATTATATCAACTTAGGGCACAATTCGCAAGTCGACTTGTAAGTTTACTTTCTTCCTGCACGGGAGAAGCGCAGTCACCTTCCGCGATGAAACATATTCTACCCTTAGGGAATCAAAGAGAAATCAATAAATAATCACTCACGATGTAATTTTATTACGATGTTTTTAGAGGGGTTTTTTGCCATCTCAGGAACATATAGTCCACACCTTCCAATAAGGGAAAGCGCTCGGCATCCCGCACGCGGGCGGGAGCCGCTGCAGCCCCTTAAAGGGAAGAACGAAGTGCGCTTCCTATTTTTACTTTGATTCCCAAGGATTCACCCTAGTTTACATCGTGTGTAAAACACATAAGAGAACGAGTATCACATCTTAAGTTATTATTAACCATTTTTCATAACTTAAATACGTAGTGTTCATAATATACGTTGCCAATTAATGAAATAATCACTCACGATGTTTCCATTATTCATTTTATTGGTCTTGAAATCAATTACAAATTTCCGCATAATTTTAATTACATTGGCATTTGAGATACTTTACTTACTACTTCTTTAAATAACAATAAAGAAATTTGAATTGGTGTGCAAAGAAATATTGATAATTTCTAAATGTACTTTGGAAACATTTCTTCCAGAAAATGGAATAGTAATGCATCAGTAAGTTTCGTCTAAGTTCCTTCCCTCATGCAATCTCATTACAGCGCTGACGCAGGTAACACGCGCCTGACCGTATTAACGGCTCTTTTTCTACGCGGCTTCTTTGCCTTTTTCTCCAAAATTACGAATTTCTACTTCCTCATACAAATCGATGCAGCAGTTTAAGATATAGCGTGTAACGTTCTTACTGAAACCGCACATCGTGAATACGGCTCCTCGCTGTTTTGTACAGTTCGTAGGCGGACTACGTAGTTCGTTATTCCTTGAATATCCATTTTCGTTTCTTCCACTCTTGTCAGCTTTAATAACAGCCCTTCTCCTCGTCCGTAAACATTTTTTTCTTTCGCAACCTACAGACGAGCCAATACATTTCTTGATATTCTTTCGTAACGATGTAAAATGTAATATTTTAATCGATTAATTCATTGAAAACAAAAATACTTACACTTTGAAGAAGCTAAAAGCTTTCTGATACCTGAAAATCCGTCCTTAAAATGAGGTTAAGGTTTATATCTGTATATACGCTGTAGAGCAAGGCAATGTAACTTTATCATACGATGTAACGATGGCTAGTATGTTGGCACGATGGATACAAATACCCTTCCAGAAAAGAACATATGCGGTTATAAGTTGAATGGGAAAAATTTGCAGTCCGGAAAGGAGTCAACAATAGTGTAGCAATGTCAAGTAACTCAATAAAAAACATTTGTTCCAGGAGGATGAAGGGCTAGGTAAAACCAATACAAAACGTACGTAAGATCCTTGGTCCATATACTCCAAGACAAATATATTTGTAACTGGCCGAAACGTAGGACTTACTGCGTTTTGAAACATAAGAAAAGCAAGATTATTCATATAAAATTGTGAAACTAGACGTCAAGAGCTAGAGGAAAATCTTAATAGTTCTAAAGGAGTTAGATGAAAATTAATGTTCATGAACAGTTAGTGAGATTATTATTATTATTGGTACTACTCGTCTGAATGATTATTTTGATTAACGTGTCTGCAATGTTCCTCTCTTGTAATGTATTCTAACGTGTAAGTTTGACATCATTGTATTCCCAAAACACATTTCAATCCCCTTTTAATGACATTTTGAAAATTAATTATTCCTCAAACAACAGATTTCCCCAGGGCATCGCATCGTTCTCCTTAACAAGTATTGTTTAAGCTCCGTACTTGCTCTCAGATCTCACAAACTTTAGTATCCAATGCCAAGTGATTGTTATTCATCTCACGCTATTCCCATGGAGACGCCTCTGCAAGCTTGTTGTACTAACTCTGGCAATTTCGGGATTGGCAACGGCCCAGCATGAAACGTCTCTGGCAACATTGTCCTAAATATTATCCCCAGGAGATCAAGCTATTTTGTTTCCAGGGTTTCTTTCCATTTCTACAAGTAAAATGCAATAAAATATCTCTTTTAAATTTGTATTTCCAATATTACGTGAGCAGCATCTGCCTGCTTTCATATATGTGCATCATTAAAACGAATTTCGTGTAACTGTCCTGAATAAGTTTTGTGAAATTCTCTAGTTGACAGCGAACTTCCCTTCGTCTACAGGTTTCAGATGGTTTCTTCATTCTCTTTGCAAACTTCCCCCTCATAAATTTCAATGAATCCCTGCAAAGAAATATCATCGCCTGAGAAGTACATCACTTTCCGGGAGTCGTACGTTTTAATTAAGAGGAATATAATGAATTACCCCCATTGTAGAATGGCTTCTCTTCCAGCATGGGATTCTTCTCATCTTAGAGAAGTTACTTGGGCTTCCGCCGCCAATTTGCCACACTTATGTTGAAGTTTGATCGCAACCCAAATAGGGTTCCATTTTTTCGTGTACTCTTGTACTCATGTCATATTTTTCTTTTATATTATTATTATTATTATTATCATTATATTAAGCATGAACATCTACTGGTAGTGTTTATGAAGAAAGGAATTTTTATATCATTTATTAATAGAAAATATTTTTTGGACAAAAAGTTCTGTTCGTTTCATCAAATATAAATTGAAAATGTATTTATTCAGTTAGTTTCTGTTTTATTGTATGATTTACATTAATTAAAATATATTTACAATGCTTTCACATGAAATATACATTTTTAAACTTAGAATTGTATACATAAGATATTCATTTTGAGAATAATTCATAGTGATGAATCTACCTCTTGGATTAGCTCACTCACGGTCAAAGTGAGATTCAACGCTAAAAACTGGAACCTATTTTTTACGTTTCTCACATTAGTCTCTCCATGTCTTGAATTGTTCTAATATTTTCTGTACGCCACTAATTTAAAAATTGAACTTACTAAACATGATGCATTTAAAATATGCGATTACGTTTTGACGTGAGTTACACACAATGGAGATACACAAAACCAAAGATATGATTAGATAATACTGGCAAATGCAAATAATAAAACTGTAAATATCATCAGAAAGTTATGATTAACATTTGGACGTTCACATTTTCACCATTCACCCACTTATTATTGTTCTTCCATTCACATATTCAGTTATTTGAAAGAACGTGTTAATATTTTTCAAACATCGTACAATGAATTCAATTGTTTAGAATGAAAAGGGGTAACTTTTTCAATGACAAAAATATTAATATGCATTTATTTAATTTATTTACTGCGGTTCTCGCATTAGTCACCTCCACATCGTGACTTGTTTAAATATTTTCTGTACGACACTAATTTAAAAATTGAACTTACTAAAAATGATACATTTAAAATCTGTGATTACGTTTTGACTATAGTTGCGCAAAATGGAGGTGCACAAAACCAAAGGTACAGTTAGATAAATACTTTCAAATAGAAATAATAAAACTGCAAATGTCATCTATAAAAAACTTTCGTGATATTTAATAGTAGAATCTGATTCCAATGAACAGGATAGTGAAGGTTTTTCTGATTCATTTTGAATAACAGGTATTATTACAAATATAGTAGCTTTTCATTTTCTATTTCAACTTCTAATGCATCTTCCTAATTACGCGTCTTTTTCCACCACCACCACTACATATTCAAGAGCAATGCATTAACTTACTTTCTACTTCCTACAATCCATTAATTTTTCCACACTTTGGTGTTCTAGTTCACACTTCTTATGAAAGATAAATCACGTTTCTGGAATTCTATTTTTGAATTCTTTCTGGAGTTACAGCAGATAGCTGACTTTTTACATAGTTTGAAACGATGTCAATGCAGCTATCATATATTGACGATTTTTTTAGTCATTAAATTCACGCGTTTTGTCTTGACGGGGAAGATGTTTCATTAATCTTAAGCGACTCAGAACTTGGTAAAGTGTTCTTTTAAACCCCTTGAAATAAATGGATTTCCGACGATAACTTATGAACGTAATAACCATAATTACTTTGTCACTCAAAATTGATGATATTTTCATGGAAGTAAAAATACATCACATTTTAGAAACAGCATCTTTTTATTTTCACCATCTCTAATTGAAAACCAATACATACGAATGGGGGATGTGAATTGCTGTTGTCTTTAAACTGAATGATCAGTTATATATGTACTAAAAACACATATGATTTTCGACAGTGATAGTTTAATCCACGTATTGAACCACTGAAATATTAAAACATTTAAAGAAGCTTGTAATTTTAATGTTTTTTAAATAATAAATATAGTGATCAATCTCGTATTGTGTCGTTCCTTTCTCAGCAAATAATGTAGGAGAGTAGAGTGGTGTGTATGCTAAGATCCGATTTACAGGTTTCTTTTGACGAACGATTTCGGGAGTTTTAGCGAACGCGCTCATGCATACAACGATTCTGACCGGAAGATGTGTCTCAGTGGATCAACAAAGGTAACTGCTGTGCCTCTGACCGTGAGGTCCTATTTTCGAGTCCCGACCGTGGCAGGATTATCGAAACTAGCTTGTCAGCTAAGTCAAATTCAGTATCTGGAGAATTCTAGAGGCCGGTTGATCTGATCGGTGGTTTTCCGTGGTTTTCTCCGATCAACATCAGGAGCAGAACCCTAACAAACGGTCCATTGACCGCGCGCGATCTTTCCTTCCTCTTCCTTGTCTTCTCCTCACCCCTTACACATAACACTACATGCACTACACTACCACAACTGCCGGGACACCGGCCGGGGGCATAAAGCTTGTCCCGGCTGGGCTGGTGCCCCGCTCATGAGAGATGCCTGGTTGGGGAAAACCCCGCTAGTCGACGATCGCTCGGCGCCGGATCTCGCCATACAGCGGGGGGAAGATTACAGCCAAATCCCGATGAAAAATCATGCACTACACGTAAGGGACTAATGACTCAGTAGTTGAGTTTTTATTACCATTAAATTATTAATATTATTTAGTACTACTATTTGATAATTATATTACATTAAATTATCATGAACTTGAAAGGAAGTGGAGAAAGAAGAATGAAGATATGATTTTTTTCCATTATCATAACGAAATATTTCATTCTTAAAAAACGCATTTCCTTTTCTCCTTGTGCGAATCAACAATTCGAATAGCATATACATTTACAGTTATGATGTGCATACACATTTTTAATATGTTTTCGATATTTCTTTGTTGCAGTTCTGCACAGACTATGAGACGTCCAACAAACAACTCTTTCCAACATTTGCTCGTACGCGGCCTCCGGATCTGCAAGTGTCGAAGCCTGTGGTGGCTCTGTTGTTACATTTCAACTGGACGCAAGTGAGTAATAGTTATTTACATTTGTATTAGCACGATATTCTCGATACTCTCGACGACTTGACGATCAGAGCGAATACGTCCTTTGAAACGAGTACTTTCATAATGACTATTCCGTAAATGCGACGTACAACTTTTTACTTCATTCTCTGCCACATGTTCTTCTTCCTCTTACTCTAGAACTGCACCCTGTTTTCACAATGTACAAGAATGCGACCGCACAGTTCTGTTGACTCTTGGTCTGCGACTTTGGCGATGGTCTTGTATTTAAAAAGCAAATCAAAGAAGTTCGGAAAAGAAGTGTATAGTAATCCCATTTTCCGAGCAGCTTCAACTCAACAATCGAAAAGCAACATGTATGGAATAAAAAATATTCCAATGCCTACCATTATGTCTAATATATCTGTTAAGTGGAAGTCAGTGTCTGAGAAAAAGAACGTTTCTGTTTGTAGGTGTGTTTGAATTCCATAGGTAGTTTTAATCAGAGCACAGCACACAAATGTCTTAGTGAAAGTGTATTTCATAAACCAAATGACCATTTTAGGTACCTAATTCTAAAAAACAGAAAAATATTGGTTGATTTTCACGAGGAATGTTACTGAGTATGTAAGTAAGTTACATTAAATATTTCTTTCTCATATAAGATATTACAGCAAAGTGATCCTACCGCGTTAATATTTTCCTTTCAATTAAAGTAGCAATATGTTAGGGACCAAAAACGTCATGTAGAGATGGTCTTTATCGCGTTCACTGGTAACTTTAAAAACTTTACGTAAGAGAGTAGAATGATTATGAGTCGTGAGATCGTCAAGAGTTTAGTACCAAAGCCATATATTTCGAAATTTGTGTCGACAAACAAGAGATAATTCAAGGCAAAGGTCATTCTCTGCTTCAGGCTGGCATCTTACTCAACATTATAGGCCAAACAAACGGATACAATTAACCACAATCGTTTACACCTCGAGAAACCAATTAAGCAAATGTTAAACGAGGTGTAAACGGAGGAGCATCCAGCTGCAAAGCAGGTCAGCAGCTCAATACCCGCGCACTAATCTTCCTGAAATCTGAACCTCTCGGAAGCCTGGCGAATAAACGAGGTGGTCCCCGAGAGCGCGTCCCTCTCCCCTGTCTAGCCGAAACTAGTTGCCGAGTCTCGGGGAGAATTGTGGGTTCGCCCTCTGCAGATGCTCCGAACGCCACCCGGAGCCGCCGGCGACACCCGGAGCCGCGCCTTCCCCAGTAATTAACGAGCGCGGCAGGAGGCGCCGGGGCTGCGGTGGCGCGCCGTGCGGGCCGCCGATGCGGGAGGCAGCGTTTTGCGAAATGCGAATGGAGTGCCGGGTAGATGGGTTCAGGGCCACGGGAGCAGGCGAGGCCAAGAGGAGATTTGATAGTGCTTTCTTTTATCCGCATTCTTCAATTTCGTCTCACCTTTTTCAACTCCTCTTTTCTTCATTTTTCTGCGTCCCAAACTTCTTTTTCTTCTTCATCTCAATCTTCTTCTTCGTCACAATCTTATTCTTCGCCCCAATTTTCTTCTTTTTCTTCGTCTCAATCTCGTCCAGATCTTCTTCTTTTTCCCTTTTTTCTTCTCTCTCTCTTCAGTGTTTTTTCTAATGTTGCCTTCCAATAGAGATGACAAAAATTATTTGTTTCAGTTTGGCAAATTTAACTCCACTTTTTCATTAGATAATAATAATACGAAATTCATGAAATCGTTACAAAAGAAAGTTCAATTTGCAAATAATCTTTCTCTGTAGTGTTTCAATCAGTAGATCTGATCTGATTTCTGTTTCTGGCGATCAGTATATTTTTTCCAACAACCTGTTTAAATGAAAAGTTTGGCTAATGATTTTCGTCTATCTCCATCTTAGGGTCAGAATCCTTTTATTCTTCTTAGAAAATTTGTATTGCATACTAGAACGTATCTTCCTTTTCTTAGGAAATAACTATTTGAAGGTACAAAGGATTAGTAATATTATTATCAAAGCAGAAATAAGATTGCTTTTTGGACGTTCGTTTGACGAGCAATTTCGCGTTTTTATTTTCTCGCGCTTAAGGAGCCATTTCTTACGAAGAGAAAGATATGTAATACTGCGCGAAAAAACGGCAAATTTTCCGCAGAAAACTCTTAATCAGTGCCGTGGTAACGAAAACATGGATAAATCCAGTTGGTAAATTTAGAAAGAAAATCATCTAACACGTGGTGTAGCCAGAATCCCTGTTTTGTGGGTACATGATACAAAAAAATCGTTTAAGGGCACAACGTCTGTCTGTCTGTCTGTGAAGAACGCTAGTGACGAAACTGTTAAGCCGATTTTCTTCAAAATTTATATACCCCAATCGATCTGACTGATGTCGTGGTCCCTTCAATTTTAAATCGATATTTTAATTTTGGGGAGTACTTTACATGAAGCCCTTGAAACATTTTCAAAAAAAAATGGTGCCATCAATTTGGATGAAATTGTTTTGTTGGATAGTCTGAAGGACGTCTAAGAAAACGGCGCAAGTCTCATGTTGGTTAAAAACTCTTATTGTTGGAAAATTGAAAAAAATCATTTTTTTCGCGTCTTCCGACAATTACAATTATGTTTGTTTTTTTCTTGATGAAATGTGTTCATAAAAAATCTTCAAATAAGGTCATATTCAATTTTTCAAAAACGAGTATTTTCTGTGAAATTTTGTTTCAAACACAGGCAATTTTATTTTCTTTAAACCACTTTTTTAATCGCACAACATATTTTTATTAAATTGGAGCCTTAGATTTCATAAAGGACACTTAAGAGAATGGTGCAGGTCTCATGTTCGTTGAAATGCCTGATTTTGCAAAAATTAATAGTTATTTATGTCACGAGTCCTTAAAGACCAATAGAGGACGAGTCACATACAATGTTTTTTTTGTTCTTCCTAGTTTTTCTCTTATTCAAAATAAACGTTTATCACTTTCATGAGTTAAGAAAAAATTGTCATTACTCTAAGTTTTCTGTAGCAAGTGTTGGTTGTACTGGATACTTTGTTTGTGATTAAGCAGTTGAATGTTTTTTCTGGTAATGCAAGCTGACTGAGAAAAAAAATCCGAGAATTTCGAAGTATCAGCAGATATTTTCGCTCCAATGATATTCTGGAGAAAGCATGCAGGTGACTGACGATCTAAAAGGAATATTCAATGCATTAACAAAGAGATTATGCTAGCAGTTTTTAACGAACGATCAACATTAAAACCAACTAGTCTCTAGTCATACTTTAGAATACTGAAAAATGAGTCATACTTGAGAATACTGAGTATCCACGTAAGTTATTCATCGCTATAGTTTGAAGTAATAGTAAATACTGAATACTAATTATTTAAAATTTATTTGAATATATTATAAAGTTATTGAATATTTGAAGAAGAAATGTAAGCTAATTACAAACATAAAAAATCAGTGGAGCAATAACTATGTTCTTACATGAGTCTGACGATCACATAGACCTGCTCTTGAAGGTCATTCTTGTTTTTGTAATATTTGGTGCTTGCCGGGGATAAGAACTTGCAGACATGACCGTGAACAATATATACAAGAGAAAGGAACATACTACCGGGTACATATTCCTCTGACAATTGTTTATATTTATTTCCAAAAACTGTGTTTTGTGTCAAAGTCATATTTATCCCAAGATTTACGAGCACTGATAAGATCTAAACCTGAAAGTCTGCTAAAATATTTTTAATGAACTCTAGAGCATTTTAATGGCCGTTGCTATGTACGCGTTCTTAAAGCGTTGTTTAGATGGTTGGTTGCTAAGAGGGTAAGTGCGTGTTTACCAACGTAAATAACAAAAAAAGAATTAAAGTTTTTGCAGCGTCTTCCTTCAACTACCATTGTGAAGATACAATTTTTTTCTTAATGATATGTGTTCATAAAAAACTGATTTAAAATAAGGTAGTGTTGAATTTTTTGAAAATATTAGTATTTTTTCTATAATTTCGTGACAAACATAATAGCCCGCTTCCAATTGACTGTGTTTCATCAACGTAAAAGAGATAATTCCAGCAGGATTGCTTCGTAAGTTACAGGAATTTGTGTATTATTTCATATTTCTTTATTCGTCTCTTACATTCGAATTTTTGTTATGCGTTTACAAATTAATCTTGTGTATTTTATTTAAAACCAGTTTTAAATCGAGTCCTTTAATATAATTAAATGTGAAAATGAATAAATGATTTCGCTTTGGATAAAATGCGAGAATAAAGAGTAATGTGCATAAAACCAAGTAGGTTTCGATGAATATATAACAATATTATATTTAATTATTATATTTTTGTATCCATTTTCATTTTCTAGCGAGGCGTATCAACAATGCTAATTTTCAAAATGTATCCCATACGAATTAGCAGTCATTGTTGCAACACATTGTTGTAACGCCTCACTGATAAAAACGCGATAATGGCCGCAGTTCATTTGCGTTAATATAAACTAATAACTTTATTTACGGCTAAAATACGCATCGCGCATCTTTAGTATATTTATGTAGAATACTGGGTACTCTGAATTCAATGTCATAAAGACGTTTTCGTTTAAACGTTTGAGTTTTTAAAAAAGTATAAGTAATTATCACGTTTCGTTTAAGAATTTTTCAAATGGTAATTAAAGTGTGAGAAATTGTCATATTATAATATTATATAGCTATTAGCAATATCGCGAGAAAGTACGCGTTGTTTTAGCAGAACTAGTTTACAATGCCTACAGATTAATCATATGGTCTTTAGATGAGTGAGAGAGTTTGTTCATACAACATGATCTTTCAGGCTTAACATCGTAACTCAGAACTGCGATCGCCGAATCTAACAAAAACTGTTTCTCTTGAAAATTAAGCAAATTGTGTCGTTCGGTCGTCTCTGAGATTGCCTCTTAGTACCAGGAAGTCTATGGCTTCATTTTAGGGGTCCAGTAATATTAAAATTAAAAAACCTCTCTAAGATCATCTTTATTGTAGCGATCTTATTAATGCTAAAGAATCTTTCAAGGAAGTAGTTATATGAAATCGGGCGACAATTGGAAGTACTGGTTAATACAAAAGTTAAAAAGAGCTGTCCTAGAGCTTCTTTCTTTTTTTCGTTCTTTCTCAAGCCGCAAATTAACGGCTTCCTTCACATTTCGTTCGGCAGATGCAGTGATTTCAATTGACAATTGTTCAATGCTCAAAAATCAATCGCCTTCCTGAACCTCAATAATTTCCTGCCTTGCGGTGTATAAATCAAATGGAGAAATCATTACATCGTTCAAAGGCTTATTGTCAAACACTTAACAGTATATAACGAAACACATATGTTTACATGAATAGAAAAGTTTCAAAGAGGAAGTCACAAAGCGAACATAACTCTTCTAGAAGAGAAGTGAGACATAATGATGACTAGAAAACATTGACACAAATTTCCTTTAGGTAAGGTGGCGACGTGTAGGTGGGTCAGGAGGTGGTTGAGACTGAGTTGCCAAACATAGGCACGGGCCCAATTAGGACAGAGAAGATCGAGGTGGAGGTGGTGACAGTCTGACGGGTGGCGGTTGTGGTGGTTTGTCTGACGAGTAAGGTGGATATAAGGATGATGGGGAATGGGGGCAGCGGGCAATAAGGATAGCGGGAAACCGGGATGGCGAGAAACGGGGTGGCGGGGAACAGGGTGGTACAGAACACAATGGCGGGGGACGGGGTGGCGAGAAGCGGGTGGTGGGGAACAGAGTGGTGAGAAGCAGGGTGGCGAAAAATGAGTGGCTGAGAACGGGGGAAGGGGTATAGCAGGGCGGTGGGGACGGCGAAAGAAGCGAACGCGACGGGGCCGGTGTAGATGGCGAGAGGGGCGGGTGGGCTAGGAGAGGGTCAAGAGCTGCGGCAGTGGTGGCGGGGGGACCTGTGCTTCTAAGACGGGCTCTCGGAACAATACGCCTTTGACGCAAATCCGGATCGGAGATTTGGTCAAACCCTCCACCATCGATCCACCGAGGAAGTCCCACTTCCGAACCCTATGTCTCCCTACGCTCTCAAACGTTAATCTAAGCTTAATGTAAAGCGATTAGTGTATACCGCTTCTGACTATATAGAGAACAGAGGACAGAAGTTCATTACTAACGAAAATATGCGTATTAGCGGTATGTGATCAATAGATAGTACGCATTTCTTATGAAAAAAATTAACGAAAGATTTAAAAGAACGAAACTCGATGGAAAAGTGGAGGTTATGTAAATAATAATTACCATAACTGACAGAAAATGTCGAGGTCTAAAGTTTACTTCCTCCAAATTCTGCCCAGTTACAAACCGCCTATGTGCTAGTTACGTATTTGCCATAACTGACAGAAAATATTTAATTATACAGTTTACATAAAAAATGTTGTATTATGTCCAATAATAAAGGACCTATGTTCGCTTTATGTAATTACCATAACTGACAGGAAATGTTTAGGTCTAAAGTTTACTTCTTCCAAAATATTGAATTCTGCCCAATAACAAACCACCTATGACTCCTGCCCTTTAAAAAGAAGCTAATCTTTGATACATCTTCCCTCCTTCTTCCTCCTGCCTTCCAAAGAGACGAAAGTCCCTCAGCTTCGGATTTCGGAGCAGGCGCGGGTGGCCTAGAGCTTTTAAATTGAGAAATTTTACGCCCTTCCGGAATCACTTTCCACCACCCGCACCAAAAGCCCGAAATGCAACACTTCAGTCAGCTAGAGATTCAACCAAAGTAAGGTGTGTGTGAAATGCTAGATGGAGGCCCAGGAATGTGAATGTGAAATGCAAGATGTATACCCAAGCGTGGGATATCAAATCAAATATAGAAGTTAAGCCCTGCTGGCTGCGGTCTGTTGTGCGAGGGAAGTGTGAAGTACAAGTTATAATTGCAATTTATCGGGTTCCGATCTAGATGACCGAGGTGCCTAGAACGTGCGCCGACTCAGCGCCTCGGTCTTAAGGGTAGCGGGTTCGAGTCCCGCCGTGCTCATGGTTGTTGGTCCCTTGTCTTTCATATATAGTATTTGTGTGTTGTCGCGGAAGGCCTTATGAGTCAGCTGACCACAAACCCAGGAGCCAGCAAGTGTGTTGAGTGTAATGGTTAAAATATGTCCCCGTGAGAGACGTAGTAGGTACCTGGCGCGGATAGCAGAAATCTTCCCCTAAAATCTGGAAAATTATCCCGAAGAAAAGTAATTGCAGTTCATAGAATGCAAGGTGAGATGTGCAGAGATAGAATTGGGAAATGTGAAAGAGGAGAATGTGACACATGAGAGAACGTAAATGGGAACGAGAGAAAGGGAGAGCAGGAGTGAGGGAGAAAGGGGGAGAGCTAGTTTCGAAATTTTCGAAAGTCTTGGGCAATTCATGAAGGAAACATCTATTCGCAAAACACTGAAATAAATACAAGTAAATGATATCATATTGCTTACAAAGTAAATAATAAACATTTGACTTTTTATAAATAATATAAGAATAATCTACAATTTTGATAGATTTGTTTGTTTTTTCAGATAAAGTTTATACGTTTTTCTCACTTCACTTTATATTACACTTCACTCATATCACTTTATATTACTTCTGAATTCAATACTCTTCTAATTAACACCTTCAAAGTGTATACGGCAAGCAATACACGAGTAGCAGTTAATTTATTCGACAATCGAACATCTACGAATAAACATTCAGTGCAGTAAACTGACGGATTTGAAGCGAATGACTCCTGGAAACCCGAAGTCTCAAGAGAATCTTGCGAGTACGACGTGTGGGCGAGCAGATTCGACGTTCTGGGAGGACACGCCTCACTACCTTCTTTACGATGCCGTGGAAAGTAAGGGGAATCAGGTCCGAATTGCAGGGTACAGGGCAACGCGTATCAGAGAATATCAACCACACGAAAGAGCGAAAAAGTTTGTGTTGGTGAGCAAGCGTGGGCGCTGATGGGGTTTTGGATAAGAGAATCCAGGAGATCACGAGAAAGGGAGAAAAAGGAAAAAAAGTTTGTTTTTTTTGCTAATTAGCAGTTTGCTCGTGATGAATCTTCTGCTAGTCACGCATTTCTACACGAAAACTATTAACACCTTTCTGCGAATTAGCAGGAATGTAAGGATATTTACTTTCAGTTTGCCATATTAGAATACTGTTTTCCTTCATCCGATTAGTCTTATTTTCATAACAAATAGTCTGAATAACATTTTCAATCAATATTTATAGTAAAATAATATTTTATTTATTTATTTATTACAGATTGTAAAAACACAAATAATATAAAATAACATTACAGGTTGAACATATGCAAATAATGTAAAATATAACATTATTTCGCAGAGGACAAAGTCCTGTTCGTGAACCTGCAGTGACTATACTTTTGACTATTTATTTAAACCTGCAGAGACTATACATAGTTTATTATTGGATCGTTAAACATGAGTTATTGTATTCGTATCTCAACGTGGTCACATTTATGCAGGATTGTAACACTTTGAGGGTTAAAATAATATTATAATTTTAAGTAAGCTATATAAATGGTCCAAGAAAGTACTTGCTGTTATAGCACCAGTAGTTTTAACTAGCAGTGCCGACCGATGAAGTCTTCAGGCTCGTCAGAACTCTCACTGACGAGCTGAAGCAATTCTTCATTGGTACGGTTTCCTCAATCCCTTTCTTTCACTATCAATATTACAATAACTCACGAGATCCTGTACCCGCAAATCCTTAGTGTTATATAAAATCGCGGCACTGGAAGGATGCACGCTGCAAGAGGATGTATTATTTTCTTTTAAATTTTCATTTACTATACATATGCCACAACTAATGTTGACTATTCACTGTAAGCGGATATTCTAGTGCTGATTTGTTAAACATATGGATCAACACCAGTGACTACACTTTACTATTAACGAAAGTTTATTACATCCGAGTTCACTATATCCACTATATTTCTCTGTATTTGGAAATTTTGAAATTATAAAATTAGAAAACAATTTGTCTATTTCCTGCCTCAATGGCCAAATTAATATTAAGCATAGTCCTCTGCTAAATATCCTCATAGATCGCCCCCCTCCCCCCACACAAACTGGAAGTTCTCTCAGAGCACAAAATGTCTCCGGTAACGGTGCAATGTTTAAGCCATCTAAAGCTAGCAGCGCCCAGAAACCAATCTCAACCAAACTATATCCAAAATTTTAGGCTAATTTTAGGCTAATTAAATGCTCTATTCCCGAATTTTAGGCTCCTCTAGATTTCCGAAAATCGTGGGCGCTGCTAGCTTTAGTCTAAAGCCAGCAGCGCCCACCCAGAATCTATCTCAAAATCAATTGTAAAATCTGAAACCCATCCCCAAATTTAACAATAATTTTAGGCTCTTGGAAAAAAATCAACCCCGCCTTCAAATTCCAAAATTCAGGGCTGTACAAAGCGAAACAATTAACATTGGTTCTTATGAGAGAATAAACATCAAAATCAAAAAACCTTAGGAAAAATCTGAAACCCCTCCCAAAGTTAAGAATAATTTTAGGCTCTTGGAAAAAAATTATCCCCGCCTTCAAATTCCAAAATCAGGGCTGTACAAAGCGAAACAATTAACATTGGTTCTTACGGGTGAAATAACACCAAAATCAAAAAACCGTAGGAAAAATCTGAAACCCCTCCCAAAAGTTAAGAATAATTTAGGCTCTTGGAAAAAAATCATCCCCGCCTTCAAATTCCAAAATTCAGGGCTGTACCAAGCGAAACAATTAACATTGGTTCTTGCGGGTGAAATAACACCAAAATCAAAAAACATTAGGAAAAATCTGAAACCCCTCCCAAAAGTTAAGAATAATTTTAGGCTCTTGGAAAAAAATCATCCCCGCCTTCAAATTCCAAAATTCAGGGCTGTACAAAGCGAAACAATTAACATTGGTTCTTACGGGTGAAATAACACCAAAATCAAAAAACCGTAGGAAAAATCTGAAACCCCTCCCAAAAGTTAAGAATAATTTTAGGCTCTTGGAAAAAAATCATCCCCGCCTTCAAATTCCAAAATTCAGGGCTGTACCAAGCGAAACAATTAACATTGGTTCTTACGGGTGAAATAACACCAAAATCAAAAAACATTAGGAAAAATCTGAAACCCCTCCCAAAGTTAAGAATAATTTTAGGCTCTTGGAAAAAAATCATCCCCGCCTTCAAATTCCAAAATTCAGGGCTGTACAAAGCGAAACAATTAACATTGGTTCTTACGGGTGAAATAACACCAAAATCAAAAAACTGTAGGAAAAATCTGAAACCCCTCCCAAACGTTAAGAATAATTTTAGGCTCTTGGAAAAAAATTATCCCCGCCTTCAAATTCTAAAATTCAGGGTTGTACAAAGCGAAACAATTAACATTGGTTCTTACGGGTGAAATAACACCAAAATGAAAAACCTTAGGAAAAATCTGAAACCCCTCCCAAAAGTTAAGAATAATTTTAGGGTCTTGGAAAAAAATTATCCTTGCCTTCAAATTCCAAAATTCAGGGCTGTACAAAGCGAAACAATTAACATTGGTTCTTACGTGCGAATAAACACAACTCACTATGAAAGAACTCACTATGAAGAAAAAAATACATTTGAAGGAAAAATCTCCATCTTCAATTTTGTAGTTGGAGGAAGACGTTGAATAAATCTCAAAATTTTCAATTTTCGAAAATTTAGTTTACCGTGAGCATCGTACCTATGTCACCATAATATGTGCATTTTACTCTGTTCTTACAAGAAATTTAAAGAAAAATTTGGAGCAGTTTTTGAGAAAAGTTTAAAAACGTCCGGGGAGCTTCATGTAAAGTACCCCAAAATTTTATAGAATCTTTTTCCAAATCTCAAAGCTTTCACTCAAACCAGATCGTGCGGGGAATATCCATTTTGGAAGAAATCGTACGTATGGTTTAGGTGCTAGCAGTGTTGACGGACGGACGGGGACGGACGGATGGACGTTTTCCTTTCAGTTGGTTTTTGGGAATCAAGGACCAACAAAAAACGGGTTCTGGCTACACCACGTGTTAAGGGATTTTTTTTTCTTAATTTAGCAACTGGATTTATCCAGATTTTCGTCATCACGACCAGACAACTAATTTTTTGCTGGCGAAAATTTGCCATTTTCCCCGCGGCATTATGTAACTTTCCCTATACTACGTATATTACTCTGTATTTAAGTAGCGTTTATTGTCGACAGAACAATTTTTATACATGGTGGTAGGTTTGCACTACATACCATGTATATATTGGATGGTTGGAGAGTTCAAGATTGCTTTGACCTCTCTTGCGTTATTTATAATAGTCTGAGGATTTTCCTCTCTTGTGTAACTGACGCACCTGTTTTGTTTTATTTACACTATCATTACTTCAACAACCTACATCTAATTACAATTACTTCATAAGCGACTTTGTCGCGTCCTTATTGCTTTTATCTTCGAAATTCTCTTATCCTGAAATGACCTGACACTAAGCACAGGTGTCACTGTCACGTCCTTGTTGTGCACTGATTACTATTTACACTATTTACATTTTAACTGCTCCATCACTGCACCATCTTCTTTGACAGGGTGTAGGGGCATCGAGGGGCTCCGGGTGGTGGCGCGGGAGTTTTTAGGTGCGGATTGGCCTACGCCAGACGATGCCCGCGGCCGAGGCGGCCCCCGCCGGGCACAGTTTTATTTATTTACACACACGGCGGTATTCGGCAGGGACCAGGTCTGGACGGTGTGCTTGTAATAGCAGGCGCCACTACGTCGGTAAAGCTAGCACCCCCACTTTCTCAAAACTCAAAAATGCTTGCGCCATAATTTTGGGCTATTTTTGGGCTAATTTCAGCCTCCTTCTAAAATTTTGGGCTACCTCCCAACACCTTGAAATTACGATTTCAAAATTTGGCCGGTAAAGCTAGCACCCCCACTTACTTAAAATTCAAATTTTTTTGCACGGTCAAAACAAGTGAATTTTGGGCTTCTGGGGCCACTTTTCAAAATTTCGAAACACACCCCTAAATACGAAAACAAAATATCAAAACCACTCCTAATTCTCAAATTTCAAAATTTCTCCCACCATAAGTTCGGGATATTTTTGGGCTCTTCAGTGACACCAGAAACATTATTTTGGTACCCTACAATCTCCGAAATTAAGGTTAAAATTGTGGGTTGTTAATTGAACACCCACCGTACTGAAAATTCGAAAATATTTGTGTGGTCGTAAACGTGCGGAATTTTTGTTCCTTTTCAAAATTTCGAAACTCACCCCTACGTACGATAACAAACATTTAAAACCATCCCAATAGCAACTCAACACAAAAAAAAATATTGGGCCATAATTTTGGGTTCATTAGTGTCATCAAAAAACACCCCGAAATCAACTTAGCAAAAACGAGGATGGAGAAGCTAGAATCTCACCATCTCAAAACTAGGAAATCCGGAGAAACTTCACATATATTCTGGGAGAATTATACCGTACACGTGTATTTCCAACATTAAAAAAGAAAAAAATGTATTTGTTGAGAGTTTTACCATTTATTCGGACAGGATCAATATCAAGCCTTGAAATAATTACTTTAATTCATTCCTATGTAAATATCCAATATGGACTTATTAAATATTTCATACAAGAAAAATTCTCTCCAAAAAGCAGCGACGAATTAAAAGATAAAATAGTTATTTAACTATACATCTACAATTTTAAAATCACAATCAATAATAGAGAAATCCAAAAATGGGAAAAGAATAATGACTAGTATAAAAGGCAAACTACATTTTTTCTCAATCTTTCATTCGTCAAAAAAAAGAAAACAAACTTAACTAACAAATGTAAATATGGAATTTACTAACAATTGAACACATACCAACAAATAAGATGCGATCTTGAAATAATTTGGGCATTGCCATGTTTTTCATGAAAAAGAAAAGCAAAGTAAAAAAAATGTCCGAAATACTTACCGATCTCAAATATTTGTTGGGTTTTTTTCAAAACTAAACTACAGGTATTTCGCTTCAATCAATTCAATATTCTACAAATAACATGCACATTATGGCAAAAAATCGCGACACGCATATCATTTTGGGGTAGATGCATTCTTTTGAAAAGAATTGAATATTAATTAAAACACCCTATTTTCCTGCAAAATTCAATATTTGTGTTGTTATAAAACCTAAACTACAAGGATTTCGTTCCGGGCAATTTAATGTCATATACAACATATAATAGGGAATACGGCTGTACTCTCTAATAATTTTGGTCTACTCACTTTGTTTTAAAAAGATTGGAAAATTAGTGTAAAAACTATTATATAAATTTTGATCATATTTTGGTTTATCACTAAATAAACTCCAAAATACTGTACTAATTCAGAAGAGGAATTTATTTAGAATTGCTCATACATTGGCCATCAATATGTCAACTCCAAATAATTTTGGACTAGATTCGTTCTTATTAAAAATGAAAGGAATATTAATCAAAACAGTCCCAACTTTTTTCCGATATTCAATATTTGTGTTACCTTAACTACAGGTATTTCGCGTTTGATAATGTCATTTTCAAATACATGATAAGGATTACGGCTGTACTCAGAAAAAATTTTAGGCTCCTCTCTTTGTTTACCAAAAAATGGAAAATTCTCGTGAAAACTACAATATACTTCTTGACCAATTTCTCATTCCTCACAAAATAAACTCCAAAATACTTTACTAATTCAAAAGAGAATTTATTTACATTTACACATACATTGCTTCTCAATTTGCTAATCTCAAATAATTTCGGGCTAGAAACGTTCTTATTGAAAAATAAAGGAATAATAATCAATAGAATAACTTTTGTTTTTGCTATCCAATATTTGCGATCTTATAAACCTGAACTACAAGGATTTCGTTCCTGGCAATAAAGTTCCATATACAACACATGATAGAGAATACGGCTATACTCATGAATCATTTTGAACTTCGCGGTTTCTTCTCCAAGAAAAGAAAAATTCGCGTGAGAACTACATATACATTTCACCACGTTTCCACTTCTGAAAAAGTAAACCCCAAAATTCTGTACCAATTCAAATAAAGAATTTATTAACAATTGCACATAAATTAGCTAATAATATTCAAATCTCAAATAATTTTGGGCTATATTAGTTCGTATTAAAAAAGGGATATTAGTCAAAACCAGTCCTTATTTTTTTTTCGATATTCGACATTTCCGTTCTTATAAAACCGGAAGTACTAGGATATGGCTCATGGCATTGGCGTGTGACATACAATACATATTAAGGAATACGATTATACCCACAAATAATTTTGGGCTTCTCTTTCTTTTCCAAAAAGTGGAAAATTCTCGTGAGAAATACAGTATAACTTTTAAATAATTTTTCATTCCTCACAAAATTATTTCTGAAATACTTTAATAATTCAAATGAGGAACTGATTCACAATTGTTCATGCATTACTTATCAAGATGCCAATCTCAAATAATTTTGGGCTAGCACCGTTCTTATTGGAAAATTTGGAATATTCATCAAAACACACCCAATTTTTTCGATATTCAACATTTGCGTTTATAACACCTGAATTACAACGATTGGCTCCTGGAAATTGAAGGCCATATACAACACATGATACGGAATAAGAATATACTAACAAATGATTTTGGCTT
>JAHLJT010002406.1:62884228-62915804 GCA_031308135.1 Acheta domesticus
TTCCATATTGAACGTTACTGCAGCTTCACAGGCAAGAAATCGTGTTGACTAATTATTGATTTACAGTGCATTTTTAAGAATACGTAATCTTCATTTCTCTATCATTGCTTAAAGTGCGTGCTTGAAACTTATGGCCATTAGCAGAGCCATGGCAAGACCTACTGTTATACCAGCTACTCGCGCCAGTTGGCACACATTCGCATTTGGTGAGCTGCCATTGGTGCATATAAGTCCACTGAACTATCCACTCGCTGCCGTAAAGGAATAAGATTATTTAATTAGATGAAAAGTGTTTTCCCGTGAATTATGATACAAGGAAATAAAATACGATTAAATACGCTGATGAATAAAATACATTTGTTTCCGATGCCACACATGTTATCCATTGCTGATATAAAGATATAATTTCTCAATTTGTTGGAAAATAAGAAATTACATTTACGTAAAATGACTCCTGCAAGAGTAATGGAACTATCGTCTCCTGTATTATTTCAGTAGTATACCTTTGGGTTCCGGCTCTCACACGCAACCAATCTTTATAAATGAGGGCTCTAAAGAAAGAGAATTTCACGGAGACTTGACGAATTCCACTTTGACTTTAAAAATATGGATGATTTCTTTAAATAAACGCATCGAAATATCCATGTAAAATTTGCATCCGCATCACATATCAACCTATATCGGCAAATAACTCGTAAACAAAGCGTTTTAGAGCCTTAAAAAGTAAAATTTTGAGGCCAAAGGCCTCAAAGAAGAGTTTTTCACACCATAATCTAGAAGATGAGACATTCTCTGATCTATTCAATTACTTTTCGGTTCCTCGCTTCAATACTATTAAGGCCACCTCAGTATTTCAGTCCTTCCTGCTGGTAGCAATTTTTTGTGGCGACACGCTTAGAAGGCTTAGATTTGACAATCTTTATTTACGCTTTCTGTTAACACCGTAGTTTGTGCAGTCTGACGAGGTTTATTTGCATAATCATTAATTCAAGATTTGCTCTCCAGCAACAACTAGAAGTACTATTATAGTTGCTTGATACCTATACCTATGAAGATTGTTTCTTATGCGTGTAGTGAAACTATTAAATTAACGTTTTTTAATGGTCTATAAGTGCTGTGGAGGGATGTGGGTATTCAGTGAAGAGTGAAGACTGTGTTTGTGTTTTACCTGTATCAATATTTTCGTTATCATTCGATGAAATTTTCAAGTCAACGGGTTCAGACACGTAGCTTTCTTAAAAGTAAATAGCTAATATTTTTAGTACTATCACGAGAAACTAAAACCTAATTGACAAAGAAAATTGGATAATTACTTTAAATGTCTTTAAGTAAGTGTTGGGAATTGTTCCAAGCAAATTCTCCATGATATTGAATAAATATTTATTGAAAATTTCTTTTACACATGAATTGCATTGTTTTTTATTTTTATTTGTAATTGTGTTAGTACATTGCAAGTTACCTTTATAGATTTTAAACAAATAAACACGTTTCGTTAACTACTTTCTCTCTTAGAATGAAAATAGAAGGATAGGGATGAGTGTGGGGTCTAACTGGCGAGAGTTCTTGCACGGGTATATATACGCAGAGGTAGTCGGAGAAAACTTGTGCTATGCCACAACACAAAGGATAAATTTTTAAAGTAGCTAAAGTAAAATAGCTTGAAATAAATGGAAAACAAAAACCAAAACGCGCTAGCCTACAATACTACGTGAATCAATTAAAAAACAATTAAATTTAAAATTATAGAAAGAATAGTGCAAGTCACCCGACAACTGCCAACGATCGCAGTCAAAACGCACGACTTAAATGTTGGCGGTATTTGGAAGTATGTACACCAACGCCCAGCTGCAAACTAATATTGTAAATAAAACACCGTTTGATATTAAACTCAAGGTGTTGGTTCGTTAAGATATTAAAAATGCAAACATCGTTTGAGCAACATTCCCATGTACCGAAGTGGGCTTACTAATGCCTACTAAATTGTTTCTAATGCTAACAAATGGTATTTAGTACTCAAAGGTGAAAACATTAGTTTGATTATTTTTTGGCTCGGAGTTGTTTTTCTTGAGATACGTAAGGACGCAGAAAATAATTCAAGACTTTTTAGTAAACAAATAATTTTTCAATTTTCTCACCCCAGCAAGCTGGCATCCTGACTCTCCAAGACCCACTCGGTTCTTCATAACAATCAAGGAAAGTTAAATAATATTGCAATGAGTAGGTATGTTCTTGCCCGATCCGGTATTTTCGCACTACTTTACTTGGCTTTCTCAAGAGTAAAAACCTTTTCTATTATTTGACTATCAAGGAAAGCGAAAAGCTAACTCTCAAGGAAGATTGAAAAATATCTTCAAATGTTTTTAAAGAAGTGTGAACTGTTCCAAGAACATCTCTCTATAATGTTGAATAAACTTCAATTGAAAATTTGTTTCAAACATGAATTGCATTGTTATTTTGTTTGATATTCTGTAAGTACATTAGTAGTTCCTCTCCTTTATGGAACGGATAGTCAAATGGATAAGGAAAGGGTGGGATTTAACATGCGAGAGTTCTCGCACGGGTACGCTAGTATATTTTATGGCGGTATATGCATCGAAAACATTTAGAAGAACATCTTGGAAGACAATTGAAGTCTACCATATCATGGAAACTGAAACAGTCTAGTTTGTTCCGCACGAGGAAAAATAGCGTGATCGTGGAAACAAACAACGAACAGTCAACCTATCAACTGACTTCCAGGGTTATTGCCCTAACCCTTTCTACGATTGAACACCGTCAAATTGCTAAGAATTATTTTATTGGTAAACAAAGTCTGTCGTGCCGTTCATCCGAATGCGATAAAACTTTGTGAACTTATTGCTTGCACTTGCGCAAAGAATATACGCACACTGTAGCGGGAATGTGCGTATGTCTGTCCACATAGGCGCAAAAAATGGAAGCGTTGTTGATCATCATTTTACGCGTTTATGCCGACTCAAGCGCCCCTGAACAGAAACTCTATGCAACCCGCCACACCCTCAAGTGTGAAGCGCATCTTCGCTGCATATTTTGTCCCTGAGATTGAGATATATCGTCGGAATTATTACTTGACCGTTGTCTCGGGCAAGTAAATTAAATTTCTTAAAGACAGTGTCAGAACAAGTGCGTGCCCAAACTTGAGGGAAAACGTTTTAACAATAGGATACTTGACAGCCGTGTACAAAACTAGGACATAGAATAAATCCATACTTGCGAGAAAGTCTTTCATCCATTAAAATGTTTGCAGAGCGTAGCATAAAACGTGATTAACAATCATGTGATCAGTAGCGTGTGAAGTGTAATACATTGAAATAGCGAAGCTATTTCCACTAGTATCACTACTAGTATCAAATAATAATTCAACTTAATATTAATTTCGAGATTCTCATCGTTTCTGACCACGAATGGGTGAATAGGGATAGGGATACCCAGAAAAGTCTAATAAAAGGGCGCAAAAGAACTTATTTTTTAGAATGTGGAAGTCTCCAGTGGGAGTGTCCTCGTTGTTTGAGACTCTAGTGCAATGCATGCCAGGTTGCAGCTCTGTCCAGTCTTGTAAAACGCTTGCCGCGCTCTATGAGAAAATGTAGAATAAAATCTTAGAATACTCTTTAAGAAACATAACCTGAACCCCTTCCTCCCTGGAGGCACAAAAACAGGGTTTAAGAATCTCGGATCACTATTTGCGTGTTCTGGACGATGGTAACGTGTATTGCAGCATAATGTAGGCTTCGGGCTGTATTTGTGCATACCCATTTCTCCTTTCATTAAAGGTGCAATAAAATATAATATATTGTGACATTTGACATGGACATGCCGTAAAACTCAATATTTAGATTATTTTATTAAAGGAAAATACTACATTGTTCATAGTGACAAATGACGGCGCAGAGGCTTAAGGACATTTCCATATATTTTTTAAGACTAGTAAAATTTGAGCAGACAGAGAAAAATAAACAAAAATATTTAGAGTTACGAGATACCGATGAGCATTAGGTTCAAGAACAGACTTGAAACAAAATTATAATAATTTTGCCTTGGTTTCATATGACAAGTGGATACCTTACATAAGTGAAGATTTAAATTAAAATAAAAATGGCAAAATAAGAACAGTTTACAGTATTTAAAGATGTGAGACGTTTAGAAAAAATTATACCATTAATTTACGTAGAAAATCCAAGTAAACGTAAGTTGGGATAAAGAAGAAAATACAATTTTCTTCATAGCACAACATAGAACGTTACATATGAAAAGACGAGGAAAGATAGCGTTTGGTTGTTTGTTGTTTTTTTTCGAAATTTCTTGTAGATGAAAGATGGAAGTTAGACAATGTGTTGAGACTTGGTTGGGTAGAGAATGCGTCGAAGTCAGGTCGAGTTGAATTTCACTAGTGCATATGGTGGTCAATATCCGCGGTATAAATTACTGACAATTCTGGTGTGGTGTCGAGAACAAGATCATTGAAGCAGGCTGAAATGGTTATGATTCAGGCCCAGTTTGTTAAGACTCCGAAAGGAACGTGCGTTGATTCTGATTATTTTTGTTGTTTAATACACACGTATAAGAAGGCCAAGTAATGTTTTTGAAAAAGAATTAAATACTGTTTTAGAGTAAAAAGAGAATAGCCATGATAAAAGAAAATGCGCACTGGTGTGAATGAGTATTTATGGATGTTAAGTGTGAATATGATGTAAATAATAGTGTAGACCTTAATGTATAAAAATAGATTTTACGTATTGCATGCAAACTTGAAAGAAATTATATATTCTTTTCTTCATGCGAAAGTGTTCTTATAGAATATATTGTGACTTTGAGATAGATTATATGTACTACGTATTTCATAGTATGAATTATTTTCTTTTCTGTCACAGATAAATTCAATAATTCTGATGTTTCTGTAATATTTATATGACCGAGAACTACAAAACAATTGATATATCATTACTCTCAGCAAAGATGTTTGTTCTTGCCAAAAAATAGTGTCAATTTTTTTAAAAAATGCATCCAAATTTTTTAATGGGCTTGAGAAAAAAATATGAAAGGTTGTCTAATCCAACAAAGTAGTAGAAGTATCCTAAGACTCATGAGTCCAATATACAAATAAACAGTAAAATAAATTTATAAATAATTTGGTGATCAATTGCTTAATCATATTTTTGGTAATTTTTTTGCTGTTGGTTCTCTATAGAACCAAATCCAAATCCTTTTGTCTGCCCCACCTCCATTTTCTCGCCCGCGCGACGACGCTTGCGGAAAAAACGAGCGTGGCGCCGTTTCCAACTGGTGGCGCGGGGGCGGGGGCGTGCGAGAGGGTGGTTGCTCGCGCGGCCGCGGGGAGCGCTCCGAGCGCACGGCCATTCAGCGGCGCCAACGCGCGGCGAGCGGCGGAGCCAGGGGGCGGGCGCCCCTATTAATCATCCGCGCTTGAAGGCGTCAGACGTCCTAGGGCAGCGGCCGCAGGGCACGCGGGCCGCAGGGCTGGTGGCTGGCGCGGAGCCGTGCCCTTTGCCCTCCGCAAAAGCACGCCCGGCTTGCATACGCGGCGGTCGACCGCACGTTTTTTAAAACTTTTTTTCTTTTATCCGTTCATGAAAAGGTCTGGGAAAAGGCTATTTGGTAACGCGTATTGCTCGTTTTAACGTGGTTTGAAGAGTTGGGGGAATGAACATGTGTAACATCATTCAACTAGATCTGTGGTGTGCAGTCTGTGTGATCCGACGTATTTACTCGTCGTATTAGAAGTTGTGGATTGTTATCAAGGAAAAATATGTTAACGAGAAAAAAGAAGTTGAAATCGGAAATAGAGTTTATGGACTACAGAAATTATTATAAATTATAACATATTCACATTTATTACATTCATAAGGTACATTTTTCACATCATATGTTTTCAATAGATCCTTTCTAAGCAATCCAGATCCTGCATCCAACCGGCGGAGTTATACTCAGAGCCCTTATAACTGCATCTTTGTAGCACCTCTGACAGAGACGTCCTAGGGCTAAAGTCTCGACGGTGGTGGATATTTGACACTGTCAAAATAACTAGGTTGATTTCAGCCGCTATCTGGAATAGAATTCTAGAGACTGGCTGCTCTGAGGTGTAGTTTCTCTGATTAATATCAGGCCAATGTCGGTACAGTATCCTAAGGGCCATGGACTGCCCGCGACCTTGGAAAGGGCCATGGACTGCCCGCGACCTTTCCTTCCTACTTTCGTCCTTCCTTCCTTTCCTTATCCTATCCACTTCCCTTACTTGCAGTGCACATTTACATACACGTTACCACACTTTTGGGAGATCTGTCGTGAACTTTATAGCTTGTCCTGGCGGGGGTACCCCTGTGGAGGAGATATCTGGGAGAATTCCTTCGCACACTGACCAGTAGGTCAGCGCCGGATCTCAGCATCGCCACAGCGGGCAGGATCACCTCCATCTCCCGATATAAAAAATCCACTACACTAACGAGACTAATGACTATTGCAGTTGACGTGACCGGAGACCATCATACTGTGGCGTCGTGGCAACGTTTCCAAGCGAGCGGTATACCTGAGTCGGAAGCTTTAGTGAAAGGGCGCACCTGAGCTAAAACTAAAGGGGCGACCGACAGGATGTGACTGCTCTAGGAAACATCCCACGCAAACAAAGTGTTGAGATAGGTTAGTGGCGAGTCTGGGACGATTGTTCAAGACCCCTGGAATTGACTAGCCATCGAGCCTGGGGACGCCCACATCATGGCGTCGGATGGGGGAGACGGGGGTGTATATAAGGCGAGCGCTTTCTGCGCTTGCGGAGATTCAGACGGATTCGTAGAGCTTGTTGTTATCCAACGGGCTGGGTGGGATCTCCAGTGCACTCCAGCACGTGGTTTCCGTGGAGGAGACCGGTTTTGGCGCCAGGCAATGTAGGTACTTGGATACCGGGGACGTAACGTCCGATTGCATCGTATCACACGGTGTACCTGGTTTCGAGCACTGGGTTGTAAGGGCCAAGGGACGGTCGCGGGATTTTGCGGCCAAGGGGAAGAAAAAGGTTGCCGGGGTTTGTAATTTTTTTGTATTTGTAAAATTTCTGTAATTGTTAAGTTCTTGTAAATAAATGTAAATATTGTTATCTTCAACGCAGTGTCTGTGTCATTCACTCCAGTACGTCACAATACCATTAATGAACCATCATACATCAACAATACTTTTCCTTGTTTCCTCTTCCTTGGCAACATATTTTGTACGACGAACGCACACACTCGTTACTTCACCATTCCTATTAACGTTAAGGTGGTGTCATATGTGTCGCGCAGAGTGGCAGTGAGGTATGCTGAACATCCGGAAACCCTCTCTGGATGCCGCCAAAATCTGAGAATGGATGGATCATGGCCGGTATCGGTATCTCTTTATACCCAAGAAGAAATAACGACCTAAAATGTATTAAAACAAAGAATAAATATGTTTTTTAGCTTATGAGTTTAAAGTGATAAGGCGATGTGAGGAAACGCACGCAGTACTAATCCATGAAAAGGAAAAAAGGTCTTCGATAAATAATTATTATTGCGGCGATCTTCAGTATTGTTGCAACTGTGCATTAAACTTCAGTTATTTAATTTCAATTCAAATCTTAAATACATTTAATCAATTGAACCTCATCTAATCATTGCATTACATCTTTGGCAATACTGAGCTACGCAGATTTTAGGTATTTTCGATTACAATCTATCGACTAGCGAACAAAATGCACTTCATACTACTTCATTTGCAACTAAATTAGTGATTCATTATATTTTATACGCGTTGTAAGAAACTTGAGAGCCACATCATGTCCGTTCTTTAAACTTTTCCTTCCCCACGAAAATGCACTTCATTCGCTAACGCTTGGCTGTTTTTTACTTTCTCGCCTTACGAATACTTTTTTCTTTGCAACTCTTATTTTTACATGGTCTGCAGAGTCGACGAAAGAACATATTTGCTTTTACTTACTACACATTTCACTATTCTAGTCGTTTCCGAATCAATTAATAATGGATTATATTTGCTGACGTGGTTGAATGGTATTCAAGGAGGAAGTAGTCTCTTAGAAGGCGCGTGCCCTCGATATGAAAATGGGCGTCATTTGAGGCGTTCGTCTATTCACTTTCTTTTAATGTTGCAAGCCACTGTAATAAGCGTAATAACCAGCCCGAAAATATGCTGGGCTACTGGAATTTTCGCTATTACTCAGACTAGCAGAACCTTTCATTAATATTGCTTCATGTACATAATTTTACGGAATTCACACTTCAGGTTATTTCCTAAGATAATCAACATTATTTGTAATGATATTGCTTTATATTCATATGGTTTAATTGCATTGAATGTGTGGTGGCTTCTAGACTAAATGGTCCTTTAATATTCTAAAATGAATATTTTCGTTCTACCATTAGGAAACCGGAAAATTAAGAAAAAGTGCAAACAAATTTACTTTGGGGGGCGATAGATGGCAGCTGGCACGAGTATGTGGCAATCCTAAATAGCTATCCGAGACCCAAGGAAATAGAAAACTAATACGAAAAAGTCTTTGACATTCTGTAGCAGCTCTAGTTCATTTTGTAACAATTAAGCTATCTTGCCACACTCTTTTGATGAGACAACTATTGAGTAAAATTCGGAGTAAAGTTCGGAGTAAAATTCCAGTGACCCGCTCATCTATAATAAAATCAGTGTATTCACGGTGAGCTTTGATGCTATTCTAGGGCCGAAGGGTTAAAAGGCGGCGGAGTTGTGTGCCTTCTTCGCGCGCACATTTTGCTCTTCTCGACGGCCTGCCCGTCTCTTGCAGACGCCCAACAACTCGGATCCTTTTTTCAGCGTGCTCCTGAAAAACGCCGCACAAAAGCTGGGAAGAAGAAAAGTGTTTGGTGAGTACGTTTCACTTTCGCTGTCTGAGATTATAAGAAAATATGTGGACCTCCATCGTCTACTCTTTACCAATGCTATATTAACTTCAAAATTAATGTCTATAAAAGTCGAAGTAGTTGGGAGAAATAGTATCTAGTACAGTAGTATCTTGTAGAAATAATATTAAGTTATAGCGACGTATAATTTGCAGATTCAAGGATTAATCATGCACAATTTAAATTCATCTACATATCAAGTTTTAGATACACATGCGAAATTTAACTTTCTTGGTGAGTTTTCATAATGGTATTGACTTTAATGATTTAAAATTATAGGATATTAAAGTAGTCTGAAATTAATTTTCAATGTTGGAAGATAAAAAAAAGAATTCTGTAATTGAAGAATGTGGTGAATGTTGTTGGTCTGGTCGCGAGAATAACACATTTGCAAATCCACAAAAAAAATGGATTTGGAGTCTATCGGTAACAGCTGGGAAGGGGGCAAGCAATACCGAAAACTAGTCTATACTTAAGAGATTAGAAAACTAACTAGTGCGAGAAAGTCTGTGTCATTCTGTTGCACCACTTATTATATTATTGGTTTTATTCAATTATTAGTTTCCAGACTGTAAGGACTTTTCATTAGTACGGTCACACGAGCCGACTTGTGAGGCACAGGTTTGAGACTGGTTAGCCAATGTATGTGGACACAAGGGGCCCACGTAAGTCTACAAACGTGTGGATTCCAAATCCACGTAAGACATGAATGTTTTCTGTTGTGTTTGAGAGGGCATTCCAAGTCTCTTGTGTAAATACATCTTCACCAAGGACTCCCTTCCTTTTACTTTCATCGACCCCTTTTAAGAGAATTGTTTACTTCATCGATCCCCTTACGTTTTTTTTCTGTAATACTCGGCATTCATTATCATGACACAAAGAAGTGCCTTAAAGATACCAATTTTTATGTCAATATTTTCGTAAATATCTCTATTTTCAATAATTGAAGACGCTTTCATTTTGAGTAGCTGAGTTTCTAATCCTCTTTTTACGTAATGATTAAAATGTCTTTTAAGAACTGGCCATAACATTTCTCCAGCAACTATTACGAAAAGAATTGCCTGTGCGATAATGTATCATTGTGAATACATTTGTGGAGTTTTCTGAACATCCTTCTATAGATGAACTACGGATGTGAACGAAGGGAAGGGAGTTTTTAATTTATTATAATAGTTTTTTTATTGATATAAGAAAACAGTTAATTTAATTAATTTTTTGTAACCAATGGGATCTTGATAATACTCATCAGGTGCCGGTTCATATTCGGCTATTGAACCCCAAAAGACTTCATCAACATTGACCCCCTTCAAACGTCGATCGATCCCGAAGGGGTCCATGCCGACCCCGTTGGAAACTCCTGATCTCTTCTCCCAATAGGCAACTGTGTGCAAATTGTATCTTTAGTTGAGGTACTGAATCATACACCCAGAATGTTGATGGAGCCAAAGAATTCTATGGGCAAAAACGTAAATGTATATGACCGAGCAAGGTCTATACAATGTCGGGGTTGCGCCGAGATAATCTTTATTACAGCGCCGCAGAGGAGAGATACTTACCACGGGAGCCTCTGGCAGCCTGTCAGACACCGAAGTCAATAGGAAACTAATTAGAAATAAAACGTCTGCGCCATTCTGGAGCACTGGTCTTATTTTAGTTTCTCACATCAAGTTATGTAAAGTTAGAATGAAGGAAACTTATAACAATGGCGCATGCCCGATTCTCGTTGCATTCTTTAAATTTTCATAAATTGCAAAACCTTAATTTTTTAGGATACATTCTTTATTTACAATATTGAAAATGGAGATCTTTCTTAATGAAATATATTCTTAAAAAATTACATCTTTAACATAGATCGTGAACAATTTCTCTAAATATGCGTAGTTTTGCGTGATTTTACGTTAAGTACAGGCAATTTTAAACTAGTTTTTAAGATTTTCTCAAAACAGGTCCCAATGTTTCCTTTAGCCTTTTGAACGTGCTGTTGATCTATAAAAATACATGGTTAAGAAATATTTATTGACTGGTGTGGAGTTGTCAGTCACAAAATTTCAGGACCTTCTTTGTGTTACAAAATTGAATATTTTATTTAACCCCTCCTTACAAAATTTTTAATTTGTGTTCATGAATGGCAAATAAAGCACCATGTCACGCGGAAGATGTCATATATCTACGAAACTACGACCATGACATTATTTTACAAAATATAATGATCAATGTGGAAACATTCTTCAGAATCTGCATTTTTAGATTAATATTACGGTTTTATGAATTTTTATCAATTAATATCATTAAAAGAGATAAATTTTAAGCTAATCAGTATCAGTGATTATGGAAGGAAATATTTCCGCGTACTTACTTCATTCACAAAATCGTTGGTAATGGATTAAGCTGGTAATACACCAGAAATAACTCGTTTATGAGCAAAAACATTTCTGATCATAGCCCAGTTTTCCCAGAACACCACAAATAGTTCATTTTCACAGTTTGAACAAAACGTTAGAGGGAGCTTTAAGCACACCTGAATTACACTTTCAGTATTCAGCGTTATTGTATTGTCTTCTCTCTTTCTATTGAAATGTCCAAAACGCTCGTTGGCTGGTCAACAAGGTAGAATGAAATCGTATTCAAATGCCTTAATACAATAATATTGGAATAAAGGCACCTATATCAAATAAAATTATTGTTGTTGTATTATCGATTTTACAACTAAACTGAAGGAATTGTGCTGCTAACAACTGTTTTACGACAATGTGGTTTCTATCGCATTCTCACACCCTTCCAAATATCAAAATACCTTTTTCAATTTGTAAACACATAAATGTAATAACGTGTCTATTAAAATCTGCTGATACCAATTGTTATTGATTTTTATTATGAATTCAGAAGAAATAGCTTAAAATTTTTAATGGGAAATTGAATCTCACAAATAGGTCATGCCAGAAATGATTTAAATTTTATGAAAATTAACAAATACTATAGTAAACCAAGCACATTGACACTTTGAGAATATCGAGGTATCCATTAATAATCACAAGATATTCAGTTACTGAGATTACTATGTACAAGAAATAAACATTTGTTCTTTTAATAATTATTACTATTACTATTTTGTATGATGTTTAATAACGCACTGTTACGGGGATTACTTCACACTGACGTTCGTAATTTCTCAAATACTACATTTATTAAAATTATTCCCAATTCTATTACTGGTGTACTATTTGTTTTTATTTAAGCATATTTAATTTATCTATTACTTTCTCCGTCAATTTCTAATATTTCTTCTTACAATTATTGTATTCCATTTGCAACCTGTGTAGTATTTCGCAGAAGCGTAGCGACGAGAGAAACAAAAAGGCTTATAATGTCATTCAAAGACAATTCCGCACTAATATATTACTATTATTATGATATATTTATACAATTAATATAGCACTACAATAATTTTATCTGTCTTTATTGTCTAAAAATATTATTACACACTATGAGCGGCATATTCGGTAAGTCAGCTATTTATTGTTTTCATGAATGCACTTATTGCACCAGATACGTCACTCTTCATTCGCGAAGCGTTAAGCGTTTCGAACGTAAGTAGTATTTGAAAAAAATATAGTTACGATGAAGAATATTCACATTTAATTTTGTTGCCTGAAATTGTCTAGAAGTGCAGACAGTAGGACACTATTTTCTGCTGGCTTTGTGGTAGATAATTAATTGTTCTGTGCCTTTAGTAGATCAAAGCATAAGTCAAATGGGCCCAACTGCCCTCTCCTCTGAACTCTACTAAAATTATCATATAAATTTTCTCAGGAATATTAGATTACTGGTATTCTTATCCATTATGTAGTTGTAAATTCTTTGATACAATAAAAGTTAAATTTAAAAAGAGGTTGATGAAAGACTACTAAATCTCCGTCCACAACAGTCAAAACGCTTTGCCCTAGACACTTTATTCATGTCAGCCACATTCTGTCGTTATGCCCTGCTAAGCGACTGCAGTCGACTGTTGTTGACCGCGTCTGGAATTGCCCGCAAACCAAAAGCGACAAATACCCCAACCCTCGCTGGCCCAACCACTGACACTTTCGTCTCGAGTAAGTGAATATCCGACTAAGACAACTAGGACCCGGCAGCCACCCCACCCCCATACTCCCTCTGGATCCGCTACCCCTCCCACCCCGTCTCCCGGGTACCTCTTCTCACCCCATCGTTTCCTTTACATCCGCTGTTTCCCACGCCGTACCGTCCGCCCGCTCCGCCCTCGTCGGACTAGCTTTTGGTGGCTCCGGCCCGGCCCTCGTGTCCTCTGCCTACCGTTTTCCCTTTGCCATCGTTACCCCCGTCGCCTCCGCTCCCCTCGCCTCCCCGTTGACTTTGGCCTCCGTCGCATTGGAAACGCTCCCCACTCCAGCGCCCCAGCCGGCGCATCCCACACTTCCCACCGCAAACAGATCGCTGGTGCTCCGCGCGACGGGCCCCACTGCAAATCACTGCGCGCTACCTCAATCTTAATCTTCCGCCTTTCCCTGACTAAGAGATGGTTCTCCACTGCCAAACAGAAGGTAGTTCATAATCCCGGAGCAAATTCTGTGCTCGAAGTAAATGAGCATGGGATGCCTAGTACATTATTTCTTAAAAAAGTACGACAGGACAGATAATTATGATAATAGATAAACAATTTCCAAGTATAGGATAAAGTTAAGCAATGTATTCACATTATAAATAAAAGAAAGGTTAACAACTTCCATGGTCTGTTTTTTAACATTAAAGGTTAAGATTTTTATGGGCATTATTTTCATAACAACATGAACATATATTACATATAAGTACATTACTGTTTTTCTAAGTTTTTGATCTCCCTTCAGATACTGTCATAACAAAAAGTTAATAGGCTAGATAAGTGGACACAGTCTTAATAACGGTGAAGAGAAATCCATAATTCTCAATATTTAATTTTAGGTCAGATGTAACATTTGAATACTTGGAACTTGACATGTCAAGTCGGTATCCTTCCAGGTTACGCGATCCAAAACAATCTTCAAATTATCACGTTCATAAAATCTTTTGTAAATTCGTATTACAATTGTAGGTAATGCCATCCTTAAAAGTTTTCAAATTTATATATTACAAGTAAAACAGAACTTAAGACAATAATAGCAGACCTTGAAAGGCATTCAGCTAATAAGTGAGTTCTCACAATACAAAAAGATGAATTTAAATATGTCATATCCTCGTTTTGAACATAACTCCAAGATTATCAAACACCGTATCCACATTCATAGTATACGATTGGAATCGTTGTGCAAAATGGTTGAACTCTATTAGCAGAGAAGAGGAAACTGTGTATAATCATCAATGGAAACACTTGAAACTATTTTATAACAGAAATATAATGCACATTCTCTGCACCCCAAGTCTTACAAACAATACATAACCTGTGGGAAATACACGTTAGCGCATTCTCTCTTAAGTTCATCGCAGTGTAATGACCCAAATGATTGCAACATTCAGGAGGATGCATTATTTCCGAGTAATAGAATTAATCGTGGCGTAGGTAAGGATGTGGTAGATCTATGTGGAGTAGGTATGTGTAGACTACATAAGCAGTTTCAATACAGATTAATCTTTATTATATACTAATGAAAACACAAATTAAAATTTTATTTCTTGAGTTCCTCCGAAGCAGCACTGTAATTATTATTATAATATTTCTAACTGACCAGTTTGCCATATTATTGTTTAATAATGTACGTTAAACGTTAATAAATAATATTACTAAAATATTTAATCCACCACGCCTGTTTTATTTTTCTAATTAAATTAATTTTGATTCTGATACGTAGTTTGGGAGCACACCTTTGAAAACAAAGCTAATTAAACTCTCTCAATACTGCGTGGATGAACAATATACATAACCGCGGCTCGCGAGGACATTTGCATCGCATCTGCTGGAGAGAACTTGTAGGTAATGAAGGCACATGATTGGCTCATGAGAGATGATTCCGTCGCGCTATACACGTGCACATCCGACTCACTGGTGATCTCTCGTGAAGGATCCATTCACTGCCACTGCTCGCGATCAGCTCTGCTGCACATCTTCCGGAGAGAACTGGACCGCAAGGACGTAGTAGTCCAGAATGGTCCCGAACAGCCCCAAGAATAAGCGCAGGTCCAGCGAGAACAGCCCGCCGGCGCTGAACATCACTGGTTGCGCACGCAGCTGATGCAGGAAGAGCTCTGTTCTCTGTTGGCCGTTGGTTGTCCTCTCACAGCCAGGAGAAAGACTGATCCAGGGTGTCCGCCGTGCCCTGCCCGTGTCGCCGCCATGGTGGCCGAGCCGGACGCACTCGCTCCGGCTCCGCCGAGAGCCATGTTCTTTAGCAATGCCAAAGTATTTGATGCCACTACCACCAGTTCCAAGCGAAACCGTGCTCGTTTCGGACTTCCATTCGGATCGACTCTTTACGAAATCGTAGCCCCCTACGATTTCGTAGAGAGTAGATCAGAGAGAGATTCCGTAGAGGACTGCACCGCCAGGACCACGTAGCACAGAATGGTCCCGAACTGACCCACAACGGAGCGCAGGTCGAGCGGGAACAGTACCATGGCGCTGAACTTCACTTGCTGCGCGCAGTTCCTGCAGGAATCGCGTGGTTTCCTTCTCGGTTCTTGGTCGCCTTCTCAAAGCCAGCCGCAGGGTTTACCCGGGACCTCCGTCATGCTCTACCCACGTACCTGCCACGATGGCGGTGTCGTGCCCAACACCCCGGCTACGCCGAGAGCCACGTTGTTCATCGATACCAAAGTATTCGTCACCACTCCAACCGAAACACTCATATATTGCAAAGAGCCAATGAGAGTCCCACGCTTCCCCCGAGCACATCAATTTACTGGTGACCTTGCGTGATCGAGCACGATCAACTACCGCCGCTCGCAAGCAGATCTGCTGCACATCTTCCTAGGAATATTGCACCGCCAGGATTAAATAGCCCAGAATGGTCCCCAATAGCCCCACAAAGAATTGCAGGTCCAGCGGGAACAGCCCGCCGGCGCTGAACTTCACTGGCTGCGCGCGCAGTTGCTGCAGGAACCGCGTCGCTTCCTTCTCGGCCGTGGGGCGGCCCCTCAAGGCCAGCTGCAGAGCCGTCCCCACCCCGCCGCTCAGCCCCGCCGCTGTCCCCGCTCGAGTTGCTGACCCGGCCACCCACGCGCCGGCCGCTCCTATTCCGACATTAGCGATCGACGCCAACGCCGTTGACATCATGTGAGGTAAATCCACTTTGTAACGCGCAGCCAGTACCATGTAGTGCAGAGCGGAAATCATGGACACCACAAGGAACGCGTACGACAGAAGCAAAATTGGGCCGAAAATTTCGTCGATCAGGGAACAAATTCGCTGGGTTCTCAAATGCATTTTCCGTAAGGTCCAGATTTTTGTTGCAGTGTCGATTGAATCGGTAAAGGCGTTGGATTTATGACTATGTACATACATTCTGCACGCCTCTTTTGATTTAGGATATTTGAATTTTTGTGCATCTTCACTCCCTTTAATATCTCTCAAAAGTTCCAAGATGTGTCTGTTTAATGAGATAAAATAATGCCTAACTAATGCGACAGTGACATAAAAGAGATGATTCCAGAAGCACGATATGTAAAACACAAAAACGCCATGCCACATCCTTGCAAGTTTTGTTTCTGGTTTTTCAATTTCCAGAAATGCGATGAATCCTATGCACATACAAATCAGACTGATTTGTACAGTTATCACTGCAGAGCGTCTGGTTGTAAAAGGAAGGGTACGTTTATCGCCATCCAGAAAATTCCCAACATTTTCCAGTAGTCGGAGCAATTTTTGCCATTTCATACGAGTTGATTCCAATGCGAAGTTTGGTGCAATCCAGAAAGGAATTGCTACTCCTGCAAGCTGGGAAGCAACGGGTAACAATACAGACAATAAATCACTCCCTAAATTAGTAGCTTTTTTGTTGGATATTACCGTCACTGTTCTGGTGATGAATATTGAGTGAACCAACAATGCGATGACTGAGATAGAAAGGGCTAGTCGACTACGCTCTAGGTGCAGATCTCTGAATGTGAAGGGTGCCATACCCAGAGCTCTTGCACATCGTATCATCGTCATCAACCCTCGCATGCTCTCTGGAACCACATCAGAGACCATTTTCTACAGATTTCTGATATTACGTTTGATATTAAGTGCAGAATAAATTTTTATTGATAGTTGGTTTGGAGATGAATAAGCAGAAACAGCTCATGAATAGAAAGCCTGCTCATGAAATAATTTACAAAACTAAGCTTGTAGTGTATAATTTGAAGTCTAGTGACATTCTGAGCAATGCCATCGTCCAGGAAAATTCAAGTTCCAATTTCATAAGACGGGCTTTTACTCGTAAAGGTTTTAATTAATTACTAGAACAATTCAGTCTGAAATATACATAAACGCTTAGAGAATACAATTAAAAACTGTTTGGGTTAATATTCGACTGCATATCATCTTGAAAGATTCTTTGTGTCTGAGCATCAATTTATTATTGTCTTTGAGTGACTAAGACGGATGAAAATTAGATTGTAAAATTTAATTATACAAAGTGTTTTGTTCATAGTCGATGTAAGCACCATTAACGCAGAGAAGGCAACTAGGAGACGTTACCTTCCCTGCGTTAATGGTACAAGCGTTCAACGTTCTTTGATAAATTGTAATATGTTGTACTCTGATGTAACGCCAATTGTAAATATTGATTTTAATAATTTTGTACTCCTTTGTTTCTATATTAATTTGTATTGTCTGTGCCATTGTCAACAGTATCTATACTTGTATTACTCTTGACAAGGCACATGGTCAATGTGCAAAACGTCGAGCTCACAATAAATGTATATAATACAAAAGGTTTAACTCCTGGAATCAACTTATATTGATCCTGCATATTTAATCGTACCATATACGTATCTACTATATATTATTATTATTATTATTATTATTATATTTTACTATACATATACTCCTATTTTTAAACCTAGAATATATTTTTTTATTTTATCTTACCAGATCAATGGAAATACCACTTTACAGATGAGTATTAGCTTTAATGTATGTATTATAATCGAAAGTGGCTCGAAGTTTCGAGTAACTGTAAACTACTAGCTCATCATCATATCCCTAATTCTGGTAGAGGACATCTCCACTGGGTGCCTCGATGATGATTGTTGTTAATTTTATGAAATTTTAGTTAATAATAAGATAGCAATATATACAGTGAGTGGTGAGGCAAAATTGTCTATAGGTTATGGGGGACTGTACAGATCTTTTGAGCGACGGGATTGTATTCTTGTTGGAGCAACGCTGATTTTTCCGAGGTTAAAGTGGCAGGTGCAAGGGGCAGTTTGAAGATTATAAAAGCATTTGGATGACAGTGAGGAAATGTAATTTGCAATGGGTTCTATGTCTAGTTCTCTATGAAGTTGTCTATTAAATATATACCACGGGGCATTGGTAATTGTACGAAGCCTTTTATTCTGGAAGGTTTGTAAGGTTTCCGTAACGGAAGATGCGTCACCTCCCTGCGTAAGTTACTAATTGGTAAAGAAACACAGAATTTTCATTTTTTAGAGATGACTATTTATTAATAAGGGGATATAATTTGCGAAGGGCTCCATACGTTTTATGGATTTGATGGTATAACGGTCAGCGCATCGGGTTGTTGTACCCAAGATTGAGGGTTCAAACCCGATCGAAGCCGTGGATTTTTAAGGGGAAAAAATCCTTCGTGCGCCTTTCTTCGGAGGGGAAGTAAGCCGGCTGTCCCATATAGTAGATTTGCTGCATGCAAAAGATCCTCAAGCTTAAAAGAAGCTTTTGGGATGAATTCAAATCGCCTGTTTCGTCACTCGAGATAATACCTTCCTTCTCCGCTAGGTGAAAGGAGCGTAGCGAAATTTGCGTGGTCAGACGGAAGAGATGGCCCGAGTCTAGCCATGTAAAATAAGACATTTACTTACCTTAACTTTTATTTAGTACATGAGTAATCTGATATTTGCGTGTAAGACGAGTGTCCAGGAGGACGCCTAGGTATTTGATTGGTTATTTGTAGAAGCCTATGTAATTGGATAATTATTTACTTTTAAAGGAGGGATAGTTATTCTTCGCGATGTAAAATTTTTGGTTTCACACTTTGAGGTGTTTAGCTGTAATCTCTCTAAATGAAACTGAAAAATTTAAATAAATAGATATTTTTGCCAAAATTGAATTACTGATTACACGAATAAATAAACTAACTTGTATATTTTACAAATAAGTGAATAATATTAATAGTGAAATAATATTTACAAGAGTGAAATTACATTATTTACGAATCAATTTGCGAAAAGAATGTCTTTTTAAGTAAGAGGTATGACAATTTTTAAAATTTAAAAACTCGCAAAACTTTTCTTGCACGTCTACAAGCAAGTCAGTTGTGTGTGGTTTTTTTGGTTTTGATATTAAAAATTTCCAGTTTTAATTTCAGTACATGAGAGAGAATATAAGTTCATTAATTATATTCGGTACGCTTCGGTTTTTTTCGGACCGCAATTGCATGAAGGCCATATGGTGTATAATCAGTTATTTAAAATAAGCCAGTTATTTAAAATAAAAAAAGATTGTAAGACTGTAAGATTTTTACAGTAAGAATAAGGTTAGAGTTATTGAAATAATAGTTAAATCGTTATTTCGCGATTAGGCGTTAGACATCTCGCATTTTTCTTTTTCATCTTTCTACAAAATATTGCCAGATTCTCTCAAATTTGATGAACATCCTGTAGAATGGTCGAATATGTGTCTTGAGTAACGGATCGATATTATACAGAATGTTTGAAAATAAAATGTTTAAAAAATTCTAATGCATGCCCCACGTTTCCCAAACGCACATCCACCTCAGTGATGACCTGACGTGATCGAACAATTAACTGCCGCGGTTCCCGAGCAGATCTGCTGAATATCTTCGGGAGAGGTCTGTACCGCCAAGACAAATAACACTAGAATGGGCCCGAAGAGACCCACAAAGAAGTGCAGGTCGAGCGGGAACAGTCCTGCGGCGTTGAACTCCACTGGCTGCGCTGAATTGATGATGCAGAAACCGCGTGTCCTCCTTCTCGGTTGTTGGTCACCCACTCACAGCCAGCAGCAGGGCTGATACGGTTCTCCGTCATGTCCCGTCCATGTCATCTACGCCCCGTCTCCGCCAAGAGCCACATTGTTGAGATATGCCAAAGTAACTGATGCCATTACCACCAATTCAAACCTGAAACCCCCTAGAATCGCATAGGATGTAGATGCGAATGGAAGTCCGACGCTTTCCATGCACACATCAGAATCACTGATTACCTCGCGTGAGCGAGCAATTCACAGCCGCTGCTCACGAGCGGACTAGAGGACTGCACTGCCAGGACCAAGTAGCACAGAATGGTCCCGAACAGACCCACAATGGAGCGCAGGTCGAGCGGAAACAGCCCCATGGCGCTGAACTTTGCTGGCTGCGCGAGCATGGTCCTGCAGGAATCTCACGGCTTCCCTCCCGGCCGTTGGTCGCCCTCTCACAGCCAGCAGCAGGGTTAACCCGAGGCCTCCGCTGTACCAGGCTCATAGACACGGACGCCCTGTATCGGCCGAGTGCTCCTTTGGTCAATGATCCTAAAGTATTCCATGCCACTGCGACCGGCTCCAAGCGGAAAACTACTTTCACTCTGAAGAGTGTACAAGCCAATGGGAGTCCCACTCACGGCACGAGCACATCTATCTCACTTATGAACTTGTGTGATCGAGCAATTAACTGCCCGCGCTCGCGAGCAGATCTGCTGCACATCTTCTGGAGAGAACTGCACCGCCAGGATTAAATAGCCCAGAATGGTCCCCAATAGCCCCACAAAGAATTGCAGGTCCAGCGGGAACAGCCCGCCGGCGCTGAACTTCAACTGGCTGCGCGCGCAGTTGCTGCAGGAACAGCGTCGCTTCCTTCTCGGCCATGGGGCGGCCCCTCAAGGCCAGCTGCAGAGCCGTCCCCACCCCCGCCGCTCAGCCCCGCCGCTGTCCCCGCTCGAGTTGCTGACCCGGCCACCCACGCGCTAGCCGCTCCTAAACCGATACTAACGCACGAAGCGAACGCAGTCATCACCATTTGAGGAGAATCCACTTCGGAACGCGCAGCCAGTGCCATGTAGTGCAGAGCGGGAACCATGGACACCACAAGGTACGCGTACAAGAGAAGCATAATCGGGCCAAAGATTTCGTCAATCAGGGAACAAATCTCCTGGGTTTTCAAATGCATTTTCCTTAAGCTCCAGATTTTTGTTGCTATGTCGATTGGGTCTGTAACGGCGTTGGAAGTATGGCTATGAACGTAAATTCGGTACATCTCTTTTGACTTTTGGTTATTGAGTTCTTGTGCATCTTCATTGTCTTGAATGTAACTCAAAATTTGCAAGCTGTGTTTGTTTAATGTCATAAAATAATACCTAACTAATGCCACATTGATATTAAAGAAATGATTCCAGAAACACGCTGTGTAAAACTCAAAAAAGCCATGAACCAAAAGTGTAACATGTGTTTCTGGTTTTTCAATAGCCAGAAATGCGATGAAACCCAGGCACGAAAAGATCAGACTCATTTGCACAGTAATCACAATAGAGTATCTGCTTATAAAAGGAAGGGTAGATTTTGTCTCCATCCAGAAAACTCCCAACATTTTCCAGTAGTCGGAGCAATTTTTGCCATTTCATACGAGTTGATTCCAGTGCAAAGATTGGTGCAATCCAAAGAGGAATTGCTACTCCTACAAACGTCGAAGTAACGGGTAACATTACGGACAATAAACCACTCCCTGAATTGGTGGCTTTTTTGTTTGAAATCTGCATCACTTTTATAGTGAAGAATATTGCGTGAACTAACAATGCGATGACTGAAATAGAAAGGGCTAGACGATTACGCTGCAGGCGCAGATGGTCCCTGAATATGAAGGGTGCCATACCCAGGGCTCTTGCACATCGTATCATCGTCATCAACCCTCGCATGCTCTCTGGAACCACATCAGAGACCATTTTCTACAGATTTCTGATATTACGTTTGATATTAAGTAGAATACATTTTTATTCACGGTTGTTTTGAAGATATTTCGCGTATATTCTTTCAAAAAAACATTAAGTTTATAATTTTCAATATTCGAAGGGATTGAGCGGAATTTATTTCCGGTCGTCAAGAATAACACATGTTGAGACAATGTTGGGACGAATTGGAACTTTACAATCGCTTCCTGTTTCATAGATTCATTTCCAGATTTCACGAATACTATGTCAGAAACATTTCTTGATAAGATGTTTTGCTTATGAGTTGTTTATATCAGAAAAGTTTAAAAAGCCTATTCATGAAATTACTTTCAACACTAACCTTCTAGTGTGTTTATCTGAAGACTGCCGTGACTCTTAGTAATGCTGTCGTTCAGAAGAATTGGAGTTCCAATTTCACATGCCGGTCTTTTAAATGTCTTCCAGAATTTATTATTTAGGTAATATACTCTGAAAAATCAATCAGCTGTAAGAGAATGTAGTTCAAATTTGTTTGGATTAAAATTCGATTGCATATCATCTTGAAAGTTTCGTTGTGTCAGAGCATCAATTTATCATTATAGTATATTTGAGTGATTCAGACGGAAGAAAATTAGATTGGATTAAATTAATCATTTAAAGTGTTTTGTTCTTATCCGATGTGAGCACCATTATTAACACAAACTCAGGAAAGATAAAAAGGGATACATTTTTCTACCCACAAGGAAACAGGGTGCTATGTCAAGGACTACCTAAGCCTCAGTTGATTATGATGATACGAGTATTGAAGACGAAATTGCTTCGTTTTCATTAGTGTGGGCAATGTTTTGTTCAGGTCGTTTTAACGGTATGCAATATTTTGCAGAAGTCTGTATGTTATACAAAAAAATACTAGAGAATGCGGGGCTCAAGACATCATCAGTTCATCATTTTACATTTTGTGGCCCAACATTTTGTAAGATATATGGAACGCAATGATAAATAACTATTTCGCTTATATTATTTTCGCGTTGTTATTGTTTTCATTTTAGAGTTGAATGAAATAAATAAGCATGTCCTTGGTGGACATACCCTATCGTCTCTCCACTTATACAATTACAATTTATCAATTTTTTACAAATGTGCACATAAAAAATTGTTAAAAGTATGGTATAATATTAATTGCGCATATTTTCATTTTTATTGAAGTAGACCATTGTGTTCATACGAGTAGTACCTGACAGATAGGAATTACTCGAGGTGAGCGCAGGTATTTAGTAAATGAATCATGCTGACCATGATCTTCAGTTAATTGCGACACATTAATAACCTCCAATTTTCGCCAATTTTATCGGAAAATTCACATATTTTAGAAGTTGTTATCGTCACTTTTACTGTGTTTTTGCCTAAATAGAACCACTGTTCGGATTGTTATCATTCGGATTGGTATCATGAATACTTAGCTAATTGGTGTATTTTGAGCTGTATATGACTGAATTTAATTAACGATGAAATACTATTTTCAGAAATGAAGTAACTTTATTTATGGAAGAATTTTCAAGAATAATGTCTCGCAGAAGGCTGTTCTGTCACGTCTACATTTACCGGTCAGTTATGTGTCAGTTGTTTTGATTTGTTATGAAAAAGTAGCCAGCTTTAATTTCACTACATGAGAGAAAAATAAGCCTACTGATTATGTTTCCTATTCCTATCAGACTCCTATCTTCCAGACCACAATTTTATGTAGGTCATATAGGTCATAATTTCAATTGCAGTTGCATTTACATAAAAATATGTTTTACGATCTTGTACAGTGGAAGTGAGGTTAGAGTTATTGAAATAATAATTAAATTAATCCTCTGGTACAAAGTTATTTGGCGTTTCTCCCTTAAGCGTCTCTGTTTTTTTGCTTACTAGGTAATATTTCTGTCCAAGTCCTACCAAATTTGATAAACTTCTTTATAGTAGTGGAATTTGTGTCTTGAGTTATTCAACTGTGTGTGTCTGAAGTTATTGAATTAAGTTATTAAGTTATACAGGATGCTTAAAACGCAATGTTACAAAATTCTCAAGCATGTAGGAGATCCCCATTTAAAATTGAATAAGGCAATTTTATTTAACGCTGTTACGTGATATTTCTGACATCGCGCCCTCTTGTTACGGTGCTACGAATTTCCTTGCGATGCGCCCTCGATTCCATGAGTTCTGACCGCTTGATGAACAGTCTTCACTGATAGCGATCTCTGCGTTACAACGCAGCTTACTTCACAGGAGAACTTGCATACTCGTATATGCTCTCCGCATAATTCTGCATTTCCTGTTCCGATTGTACCCGATTCAGACTTGCTTCGACGTTCTAACTACCATAAATTAAAGAATATATTGGTTTATGATAGAAGGACGACATATTGAGAAATCTAATAGATCAAAGCCCGTAGATAATTACTGTATCGTGTTTTGGCTCTTTCTTCTATTTCGATACTTAACCAAACAGTCAAACAAAATCTTACTTTCAAAGTGAAATACTGCCAGCTCCATGATATGTTTCCAACGTGAACATATCCGTTTTAGGTCCTCCTTAACTACGGCTGGGCAAGTCGAAGTATTGATAATAGTAAGTATTGATAGTGCATAAATAGACGTTAATGCAACAAAGGAAATAAGAACTCTGACATCGAATGCATGGAGGCGTTTACGGATCTGGGGAATGCAAGGGTTCCCACTTCGAGTGTCTGGCGACTCGATCGCCCTGGAGAGAACTTTCCAAATACCAAACATTTATTCGAAGAACGCAATGTAAATGTTAATAGTATATCTCAGTGCAACAGTACGGTGTAATGTCCTTAATTAAAAATATTATCCAACTATTAATAGTTAAAAAAACTCGTGAGATTATTGCTTGCTTATCGTGGTGCAGTCATGCGACCACAAAAACCTCTTCGAGAATGCACTTTATAATTTCCAGAACTTAAAGTTACAATTTATGCTACTAACTTGACGGTTCCTCGCATCAATTCTCATGTTCAAGGTGTTTTATCTCTTGCATTTGGAGTTTCTAACCTTCTCGACTCTCCAACATCTGCTACCATTTCTTGCTCTCTCGTTGTCTCGTACCTCCCTGCTGGACTTCTCTAGTGACGCTTCCTCTAACAACTTCCTTCAAACCCTTTCCTCCCGCTGTTGAAGGGCAAAATATCTTAAATGCCAGCTTATCTTACTCTCAAGATCTCTCTACTATTACCGGCGTTGCATACCACAAAGCGTGAAACAACGAAATAACCGTCGCGGTCTTTCATGTTTCAGGCTTACACTAACCAGCCCGTCTACGACTTTGTCGTGTCATGAGATGGCTCATTGAAACAACTCTTAGATCATAGGGTCCTTGGAGGTCCTAGATTTCGAATGAAGACGGTGGTGGATTGTGTCACTACCAGGTTGGTTTTGACCTCCACTATGTTTAGCCGGTGTCTGAAGGAGCATTTCAGCGTTCAGATGATCTGATCGTTAGTTTTGCGTTGTTTCGGCCGATCAATACCAGGTAAATGCTGAAGTAGTACCTAAAAAGTGCTTTGGACCGAGTGCGGTTCTCCGTTCCTCATCCTGGGTCGTCTTCTTCGCCCTGGTGACCTTCGTCATTTTAGTTTTTGTCGCACCCGTCCTGTTATTCAACTTGGTCGTTATTGTCTTCGTCACACTTGTCGCCTTGGTCACTTCGGTCTTTGTCTTCGACGAACTTGTCGCCATAGTTGCCTGCGAGTGCTTGTCACTTTCCTCTCTCTTCGATAAATCTATTCACGTTGTATATATTGGTCTTCGATGTATATATTCACGTTGATCGCCCCTGGTTGCCTGCGTGGAACTCTGTAGTCACCTTCGTCGTCTTGGTTTTGATCGCTGTCGTTGCTCCCAGTTCATCCTTTTGTTTTTGTCGTGATCCCCTTCCACGGTACTGTTGAGGTGTTTATTGCCATTACGTCACGCAAGATAATTTGATGTCCACATATCGCTGTTTTCCTTACGACCTGTACTCCTTGCAATGTTCCATTAGATTTTGATTCTGCATAATCTGTATTAAAATAATTCAATATTAGCGATTTTTACGGTATTCGAGAACGACCTAATTCGCCTGCTTCTCATTACAAATGTTTAAAAATATTATGCTTTTCCACATTTTAGAACTTTTAAAAATTTTATTCATATCTTAAATCTCTTACATCACATTTTCAAAATATTACGCTCAATTACAGTTTCTTGATATTGCTCTCGTTAACTACATTATAACTCATTTCATGCACTATCTTCATTATCTTATTGAATCAAATTATCTTTCCCTACATTTCCAGGTAATTTCTTCTCTTGTTTCTTTCTCTTCTTCCACGTTATTATCTCTTCCGTTTTTGAGTATAGTATTTCTCCATTATTTTTCTTCTTTTGTTCTCTTCCCCTTCTGGTTTAATCACACACAAGAAGCAAACACATATATTGGATGGCAGATGATGGGTGAAGACGATGCAATGGCGAAATGAAAAATTACCCCCAGCCCCTTTGACCATCAGAATTTCCAATGGATTGATTGGGATCAAATCTCGTCTCCGTTGGTGTATGTGCCGTCTGAAGGCTGCGTCAAAGACAACTCTCATTTTGTGACCTGTATTGACCCCCCCCCATCAGTGACCAGTGCCGGCCGGTGAGTTGCGAACTGAGAGAACAACATGGGGTCCTAACAGTCGCATACTGTTCGTTCATTCAGAATATTTCTTGAACGAGAGCAAACTAAAACAGGTAGTGTATGATCGATTAGAAACTGCGAGATTTAAATCCTTTTCTAAAACAACTGTTAAATTTGATAACACAGATAAAATTGTCCTCACGAAAACGTAAATGGTTTTTAAAATGTTGACAGCAAACAAAACGTTACTTTACGAATGAGATGGGAGTCGAATGTTTTGCTTAGTTAATCTGTTTATAAACGCCAGCGCGCCAAACCACGCTCCTCTTTTCTAAAAGCATTGATCATTGTTCTGGTCTGATCACGTGCTCTAATGGTATGCACAAATCAAACGAGGCTATTTAATGGAAGATTGGTACACTCGGCAACTTTTCTGTGATTCATTTTTTGAGAGGGTGCTCCCTTAAGAGTCCTCAAGGAGCAGCTGCCATTGGCTGCGACGCCATATCACAACCGCTGCCAACGTTGCGTCGGCGCCATGTCCACGTCGCGACGCGCCAGCACTTCTGTGAATTTACCGCTCGCTCAACTCTCTCGCTTCATCGTCATTTCCACTACCTCTTCCTCCACCGAGGCCACCGTCGTCATAGTTCGTCCTGGCTGCCACCGTCTTCACCACTGACCTTCCGCGCAAACTGTTCACCCCACTCCGGCGCCTTCCTTTGTCCGAGAACCGCGAACTTCTCGACCGCGCAATCGCCACCGCCGCAGCCTGTTTCACCCGCTCCCCAAACTCACTGCCCTGCACGCCCCTCCTCCTTGCCTCCCGCCTCTCCCTCCACACCTCTTTCACCGTATCCCTCCTCATTCCCCTCCATGCCCTGCCGTCCTTCATCTCTTTCACCCGTTCCCCTCCGCACTACCCTTCTCACCCTACCTCTTTCACTCGCTCCTCTCTTCACTGCCCTCTCCACCCCATCCTGGTTTCCCGCCCCTCCCCCACCTCTTTCACCAGCTCCCCTCCTCACTGCCCTCTCCGCCCCACCTCTTTGCTTCCCGCCCCTCCTCTTCTCTTTCACCCGCCCCCTCCTCACTCCTCCGATTTTTTTGCTTCCCGTCCCTCTCCAACACGCCCTGTCCCTCCGCGCCTCCGTGCCTCCCACCCACACCAGCCCTCCCCTTCGCCCTGGCTCCCGGGTGCTGAGTTACGCTCGCGCGATACGGCCACCATTAGCCCGCTCCCCCACTCGCCCCGCCCCCGGCCCCTCCCCGCCGCCGTCAGCGCGGAATTACGGCAGATTTCTCCGACGGGTCACCGCGTTATTTTCACAACGCAGACCGCCCCGCCGCGCCGCGCGCCCCGCGCCAGGGACAAGGCCAAAGGGCTCGCAGGCGGAAGGGAATGTGCGTTGCAGTCACGGCCATCAAGGGAGCCATGATGAGGAGTGGGTGGGGCATGGAGGAAAGCGGTATGATGAAGAGGAAACACGAACTGTATGAAGAAGCAATGAATATCTGGTACGGAATGTAAAAAACGAGTATAAATACGTAATATAAAGAAATGTAAATTACAGGAAATTAATTTCATTATTGTATTACTTTCCTTCCTGGACAAGAACAGCGAAAGATAGGACAACACGGAGAAGCCTACAGACGGCGCCACCAACCTGACAGGAACCAAGAGGCAACTGGAAATCTAATTTCATTATTGTATTACTTTCGTTAACTGGGCAAGACAGCGAATGATAGGACAACATGTAAAAGCCTATGGACTAAAACGGAAGACAGAAGGCGCCCACCAAACTAGCTGCGCGTCCGAAGACGTGTGGCTTTATCACTTCTGCTTCAGCAAGAGGCCTTTGCCCCACTGGGGAATCTTTGTAGCCTAAATAAATAAATTATTACATTTTCATTGAACTTTCTTAGTTTCTCCTATCAGGCGATGGCACAGTAGTACAAATACAAACGGGCCACTGTCCATGCGCGATCTTTCCTTCCTCATCCTTGTCCCACCCTCTCCTCTTATACCCATAGACCTTCTTACATGCGCTACACCATCACACGTGTCGGAAGACCAATCAGGAGCTTAGAGCTTGATCCGAGGGCGGAGGGGAAAACTCCGCAAACCCATGTGCAGATTGGCGACGGAACTTAGAGCCGAGGAATACAAAGTAATGGGGAGATACCTGGGGCAGGTGCACTGAAGGTTTGTGCTAATGATCTCAGTAGTTGAGTTCCGGAAAACAATAAATACTGTCACTCTTGGGAACTGCTGCCTAAAGGTGTCTCAGTGTAATGACCATGAGCTCTGAATGACATGCACCGACATTCATTATCTATGAGTTCCGCTGCCCTTGGGCACTCTGGATTTGTTTGATTAGCACGAAATCCAATGAGGTCAGGTAAGTATCGTATTCTGCGAGGAAGATAAGCCGATCTTTCGAAAGTTCCAGTTAAGCAAGGAAGTACGGTGTTTGTGAGGCGAGAATTATGATGACACTTCGAGGAAACTGGTTCAGAACGATGTGCAGGAAATGAGGTGTTTATAGCGAAAGACATGGAAGGGGGATGAAAGGTAAAGAAGTACAAAAGTGTGCGAAGGAATAAAGGTATGGAGTGAGTATTGGTTTCGGGTGTGTCAATCACAAAGACTATTATACTCCGATCAACGACTATGTCGTTAGGCGAGTTGACAGATATCAGCTGGGACGGTTTATCCAATGCGGACCTTCGGTATGACCTAATTTTTTATAATGAAGATTCCTATTGGATAACCGCGTCCCAGCTGAGAAATTCGTCCTACGTTTCATTGGAGTGTAGCTCCGCAAGTGTAGTGTATGTTGTAACCTGGGAGGAGAGTATTACATCCGCTGGGACATATGATTCCGTCCTGTAGATCGCCTTGCGAATAATTTGTTCCCTTCAGGTATCTTCCCAACTCCTGAAATATGTGTAGGGTATCCGCGTATATGTAAAGGGAAAGGAGTGGACAATGTTGAAAAAGGAAAGATTGCGCGCAGTCCGTGGCCCGTTTTTAGGGTACTGCATCGGCGTTAGCCTGGCGTTGGTCGTAGAAACTCAGAGCAGCCGGCCGCTGAAATTCTTCTCAGACATGCTTTAATTCGACCCAGATTTCTAGCTAAAGTCAAAATTCGCTATCATTGAGTCTTGAACCCTAGGATATCTCAGCCCGAGAGAGACACTTTTTGGCCCTGATCAAACGCAGTCGGTACAAAGGTGCCGAGAAATGGTACCCCCATGTGGGAGATAGCTGGAGGCAGCGAAGGAAGGAGGTTGATGGGTAACTTGTAATGAAGAAAGAGATATTTTCATGGGAAAGGGTAGAGCGGAAGTACTATAGCGTGGATGACGTAAGTGATTGAAAACTGACTACAAGCGCGTCAAGGGCTAAGGACATTAGTCCCGTACGTGTAGTGCATTGCTTTTTTGGGGAACGAATGAAACTATGGATGATGAGATCCGGCACCAACCTACACTTCGGCTTGGAAGGGTTTTCACCAACCAGGTATCTCTCATCAGAGGGACACCGTCCCTGCTGGGACAAGCACTAAGTTCCAGACTAGTCCCGGCATGTGTTGAAGTCTAGTGCAGTAAGTGTGTGTGTGCGTTCAGTAAGAGGAAGTTTAAGGACAAGAAGGGAAAGGAAAGGAAAGATCGCGCGTGGTCGTGGCCCGTTTTGATACTCCTCCGCTTCTCCTGGTGTTTGACTCGGAACTCTACCGATTTGAGAGGCCGATCTCTAGAATTCTTCTCCACGAAGCGGCTGATTTCGACCCAGCTATGCAGCTAGTGTCGAAAATCCTGTCAGAGTTGGTACTCAAACCCTAGGAACGCTTGTCAGGGGCGCTACAATGACTACAGTTGATGACTTGAGCCTCCTAAGCGGCGTGTAACGATGGATGCAATAGTCTTCTGTTAAAATGAGACACAGCAACTTATGATGTTTTATTAAAAAAACGGAAGCATTGAGACCATCAATGACTGACCAGCAAATTGTATGTCCATGAAATCTAAAAAGTAAAACTGTGTTATTTTCGAGACGTTGCAGTGGTGTGGCGGGAGGGAGATCTGTAGGAGGAAAGGTAGGAGGCAAAAGAGCGTGCGGCGGAGAGTCGCAAGTGCAGTGCCGTGCTGCGGGTGACAGCGCCGCCCGCGAAGAAGTTTACTTAACAAAATCCGCGGCGCCGCGCAGGCGTGGGAGCAAGCGGCGAGGCGCGGGTCGATCCCTTGCGGCGCCCGCGAGCCGCGCCCTTCGGCTTTGTGGGCGCTCCGCCGCCGTCCTCCGCCTTCGCACAGCGCTCGCGGCGGACGAGATCGGAGACAGTGTTCCAAGCGGGAGCGTTCCCTTTCTGCGAGACGCTGCGGGCTTTTGTTTTTCCTCTCAGACGTGTTGCGCGCCTTTTTACGTCCGTGCTGTCTACCTGCGATTCGTGTTGTTTGATACTGTGGTGTTCGCTGTCAATGCATAGTTATGACCAGGGCTGCGGATTCTGATTTTCGTGGGTGCATTCTTGACGTTGTTAATGGAATTAATGTTTATCACAACCTGTAGGTGATAGAAATGTATAATTATCACGCAATTTTTTGTAATTTTTTGTCATTTTAGGTAATTTTTTTCTAGATCATTGTGTCATTTTTGTCATTTTTTACGCATGCTTATTTTTCGTTTCGTTTGTTAGTGAATGTTTCATGAATTTGTAATGACTAAAGATAGGATTCCCATGGAATTGCCCTTTTCTGTGCTAACTTGAAATTGGATTAAACTTGACAAATTTGTATCATGAAACGGACGTTATTTTAGCACCTGTTTTATTTTTGCACGAAATTGTACGTTTTGGGGGTTACTGCACGATATTGCACTTTTGGGTAATGCTGCCTGAAA
>JAHLJT010002406.1:62916804-62983283 GCA_031308135.1 Acheta domesticus
TTAATTAGATGAAAAGTGTTTTCCCGTGAATTATGATACAAGGAAATAAAATACGATTAAATACGCTGATGAATAAAATACATTTGTTTCCGATGCCACACATGTTATCCATTGCTGATATAAAGATATAATTTCTCAATTTGTTTGAAAATAAGAAATTACATTACCGTAAAATGACTCCTGCAAGAGTAATGGAACTATCGTCTCCTGTATTATTTCAGTAGTATACCTTTGGGTTCCGCTCTCTCACACGCAACCAATCTTTATAAATGAGGGCTCTAAAGAAAGAGATTTCACGGAGACTTGACGAATTCCACTTTGACTTTAAAAAATATGGATGATTTCTTTAAAAAAACGCATCGAAATATTCATGTAAAATGCAACCGCATCACATGTCAACCTATATCGGCAAATAACTCGTAAACAAAGCGTTTTAGAGCCTTAAAAAGTAAAATTTGAGGCCAAGGCCTCAAAGAAGAGTTTTTCACACCATAATCTACAAGATGAGACATTCTCTGATCCATTCAATTACTTTTCGTTCCACGCTTCAATACTATCAAGGCCACCTCAATATTTCAGTCCTTCCTGCTGGTAGCAATTTTTGTGGCGACACGCTTAGAAGGCTTAGATTCGACAATCTTTATTTACGCTTTCTGTTAACACCGTAGTTTGTGCAGTCTGACGAGGTTTATTTGCATAATCATTAATTCAAGATTTGCTCTCCAGCAACAACTAGAAGTACTATTATAGTTGCTTGATACCTATACCTATGAAGATTGTTTCTTATGCGTGTAGTGAAACTATTCAATTAACGTTTTTTCATGGTCTATAAGTGCTGTGTAGGGATGTGGGTGTTCAGTGAAGAGTGAAGACTGTGTTTGTGTTTTACCTGTACCAATATTTTCGTTATCATTCGATGAAATTTTCAAGTCAACGGGTTCAGACACGTAGCTTTCTCAAAAGTAAAAAGCTAATATTTTTGTGACTATCACGAAAAACTAAAACCTAATTGACAAAGAATATTGAATAATTACTTCAAATGTCTTTAAGTAAGTGTTGGGAATTGTTCCAAGCAAATTCTCCATGATATTGAATAAATATTTATTGAAAATTTCTTTTACACATTAATTGCATTGTTTTTTATTTTTATTTGTAATTGTGTTAGTACATTGCAAGTTACCTTTATAGATTTTAAACAAATAAACACGTTTCGTTAACTACTTTCCCTCTTAGAATGAAAATAGAAGGATAGGGATGAGTGTGGGGTCTAACATGCGAGAGTTCTCGCACGGGTACGCAGAGGTAGTGGGGGAAAACTTGTGCTATGGCACAACACAAAGAACAAACTTTTTAAAGTAGCTAAAGTAAAATAGCTTGAAATAAATGGAAAACAAAAATCAAAACGCGCTAGCCTACAATACTACGTGAATCAATTAAAAAACAACTAAATTTAAAATTATAGAAAGAATAGTGCAAGTCACCCGACAACTGCCAACGATCGCAGTCCAAACGCACGATTTAAATGTTGGCGGTATCTGGAAGTATGTACACCAACGCCCAGCTGCAAACTCATATTGTAAATAAAACACCGTTTGATATTAAACTCAAGGTGTCGGTTCGTTAAGATATTAAAAATGCAAACATCGTTTGAGCAACATTCCCATGTACCGAAGTGGGCTTACTAATGCCTACTAAATTGTTTCTAATGCTAACAAATGGTATTTAGTACTCAAAGGTGAAAACATTAGTTTGATTATTTTTTGGCTCGGAATTGCTTTTCTTGAGGTACGTAAGGACGCAGAAAATAATTCAATACTTTTTAGTATACAAATAATTTTTCAATTTTCTCACCCCAGCAAGCTGGCACCCTGACTCTCCAAAACCCACTCGGTTCTTCATAACAAATCAAGGAAAGTTAAATAATATTGCAATGAGTAGGTCTGTTCTTGCCCGATCCGGTATTTTCGCACTACTTTACTTGGCTTTCTCAAGAGTAAAAACCTTTTCTATTATTTGACTATCAAGGAAAGCGAAAAGCTAACTCTCAAGGAAGATTGAAAAATTTCTTCAAATGTTTTTAAAGAAGTGTGAATTGTTCCAAGAACATCTCTCTATAATGTTGAATAAACTTCAATTGAAAATTTGTTTTCAAACATCAATTGCATTGTTATTTTTGTTTGATATTCTGTAAGTACATTAGTAGTTCCTCTCCTTTATGGAACGGATAGTCAAATGGATAAGGAAAGGGTGGGATTTAACATGCGAGAGTTCTCGCACGGGTACGCTAGTATATTTATGGCGGTATATGCATCGAAAACATTTAGAAGAACATCTTGGAAGACAATTGAAGTCTACCATATCATGGAAACTGAAACAGTCTAGTTTGTTCGCACGAGGAAAAATAGCGTGATCGTGGAAACAAACAACGAACAGTCAACCTATCAACTGACTTCCAGGGTTATTGCCCTAACCCTTTCTACGATTGAACACCGTCAAATTGCTAAGAATTATTTTATTGGTAAACAAAGTCTGTCGTGCCGTTCATCCGAATGCGATAAAACTTTGTGAACTTATTGCTTGCACTTGCGCAAAGAATATACGCACACTGTAGCGGGAATGTGCGTATGTCTGTCCACATAGGCGCAAAAAATGGAAGCGTTGTTGATCATCATTTTACGCGTTTATGCCGACTCAAGCGCCCCTGAACAGAAACTCTATGCAACCCGCCACACCCTCAAGTGTGAAAGCGCATCTTCGCTGCATATTTTGTCCCTGAGATTGAGATATATCGTCGGAATTATTACTTGACCGTTGTCTCGGGCAAGTAAATAAATTTCTTAAAGACAGTGTCAGAACAAGTGCGTGCCCAAACTTGAGGGAAAACGTTTTAACAATAGGATACTTGACAGCCGTGTACAAAAACTAGGACATAGAATAAATCCATACTTGCGAGAAAGTCTTTCATCCATTAAAATGTTTGCAGAGCGTAGCATAAAACGTGATTAACAATCATGTGATCAGTAGCGTGTGAAGTGTAATACATTGAAATAGCGAAGCTATTTCCACTAGTATCACTACTAGTATCAAATAATAATTCAACTTAATATTAATTTCGAGATTCTCATCGTTTCTGACCACGAATGGGTGAATAGGGATAGGGATACCCAGAAAAGTCTAATAAAAGGGCGCAAAAGAACTTATTTTTTAGAATGTGGAAGTCTCCAGTGGGAGTGTCCTCGTTGTTTGAGACTCTAGTGCAATGCATGCCAGGTTGCAGCTCTGTCCAGTCTTGTAAAACGCTTGCCGCGCTCTATGAGAAAATGTAGAATAAAATCTTAGAATACTCTTTAAGAAACATAACCTGAACCCTTCCTCCCTGGAGGCACAAAAACAGGGTTTAAGAATCTCGGATCACTATTTGCGTGTTCTGGACGATGGTAACGTGTATTGCAGCATAATGTAGGCTTCGGGCTGTATTTGTGCATACCCATTTCTCCTTTCATTAAAGGTGCAATAAAATATAATATATTGTGACATTTGACATGGACATGCCGTAAAACTCAATATTTAGATTATTTTATTAAAGGAAAATACTACATTGTTCATAGTGACAAATGACGGCGCAGAGGCTTAAGGACATTTCCATATATTTTTTAAGACTAGTAAAATTTGAGCAGACAGAGAAATAAACAAAATATTTAGAGTTACGAGATACCGATGAGCATTAGGTTCAAGAACAGACTTGAAACAAAATTATAATAATTTTGCCTTTGGTTTCATATGACAAGTGGATACCTTACATAAGTGAAGATTTAAATTAAAAATAAAAATGGCAAAATAAGAACAGTTTACAGTATTTAAAGATGTGAGACGTTTAGAAAAAAATTATACCATTAATTTACGTAAAAATCCAAGTAAAACGTAAGTGGGGATAAAGAAGAAAATACAATTTTCTTCATAGCACAACATAGAACGTTACATATGAAAAGACGAGGAAAGATAGCGTTTGGTGTTTGTTGTTTTTTTCGAAATTTCTTGTAGATGAAAGATGGAAGTTAGACAATGTGTTGAGACTGGTTGGGTAGAGAATGCGTCGAAGTCAGGTCGAGTTGAATTTCACTAGTGCATATGGTGGTCAATATCCGCGGTATAAATTACTGACAATTCTGGTGTGGTGTCGAGAACAAGATCATTGAAGCAGGCTGAAATGGTTATGATTCAGGCCCAGTTTGTAAGACTCCGAAAGGAACGTGCGTTGATTCTGATTATTTTTGTTGTTTAATACACACGTATAAGAAGGCCAAGTAATGTTTTTGAAAAAGAATTAAATACTGTTTTAGAGTAAAAAGAGAATAGCCATGATAAAAGAAAATGCGCACTGGTGTGAATGAGTATTTATGGATGTTAAGTGTGAATATGATGTAAATAATAGTGTAGACCTTAATGTATAAAAATAGATTTTACGTATTGCATGCAAACTTGAAAGAAATTATATATTCTTTTCTTCATGCGAAAGTGTTCTTATAGAATATATTGTGACTTTGAGATAGATTATATGTACTACGTATTTCATAGTATGAATTATTTTCTTTTCTGTCACAGATAAATTCAATAATTCTGATGTTTCTGTAATATTTATATGACCGAGAACTACAAAACAATTGATATATCATTACTCTCAGCAAAGATGTTTGTTCTTGCCAAAAAATAGTGTCAATTTTTTTAAAAAAATGCATCCAAATTTTTTTAATGGGCTTGAGAAAAAATATGAAAGGTTGTCTAATCCAACAAAGTAGTAGAAGTATCCTAAGACTCATGAGTCCAATATACAAATAAACAGTAAAAAATAAATTTATAAATAATTTGGTGATCAATTGCTTAATCATATTTTGGTAATTTTTTTGCTGTTGGTTCTCTATAGAACCAAATCCAAATCCTTTTGTCTGCCCCACCTCCATTTTCTCGCCCGCGCGACGACGCTTGCGGAAAAAACGAGCGTGGCGCCGTTTCCAACTGGTGGCGCGGGGGCGGGGGCGTGCGAGAGGGTGGTTGCTCGCGCGGCCGCGGGGAGCGCTCCGAGCGCACGGCCATTCAGCGGCGCCAACGCGCGGCGAGCGGCGGAGCCAGGGGGCGGGCGCCCCTATTAATCATCCGCGCTTGAAGGCGTCAGACGTCCTAGGGCAGCGGCCGCAGGGCACGCGGGCCGCAGGGCTGGTGGCTGGCGAGAGCCGTGCCCTTTGCCCTCCGCAAAAGCACGCCCGGCTTGCATACGCGGCGGTCGACCGCACGTTTTTTAAAAATTTTTTCTTTTATCCGTTCATGAAAAGGTCTGGGAAAAGGCTATTTGGTAACGCGTATTGCTCGTTTTAACGTGGTTTGAAGAGTTGGGGGAATGAACATGTGGTAACATCATTCAACTAGATCTGTGGTGTGCAGTCTGTGTGATCCGACGTATTACTCGTCGTATTAGAAGTTGTGGATTGTTATCAAGGAAAAATATGTTAACGAGAAAAAAGAAGTTGAAATCGGAAATAGAGTTATGGACTACAGAAATTATTATAAATTATAACATATTCACATTTATTACATTCATAAGGTACATTTTCACATCATATGTTTTCAATAGATCCTTTCTAAGCAATCCAGATCCTGCATCCAACCGGCGGAGTTATACTCAGAGCCCTTATAACTGCATCTTTGTAGCACCTCTGACAGAGACGTCCTAGGGCTAAAGTCTCGACGGTGGTGGATATTTGACACTGTCAAAATAACTAGGTGATTTCAGCCGCTATCTGAATAGAATTCTAGAGACTGGCTGCTCTGAGGTGTAGTTTCTCTGATTAATATCAGGCCAATGTCGGTACAGTATCCTAAGGGCCATGGACTGCCCGCGACCTTGGAAGGGCCATGGACTGCCCGCGACCTTTCCTTCCTACTTCGTCCTTCCTTCCTTTCCTTATCCTATCCACTTCCCTTACTTGCAGTGCACATTTACATACACGTTACCACACTTTTGGGAGATCTGTCGTGAACTTTATAGCTTGTCCTGGCGGGGGTACCCTGTGGAGGAGATATCTGGGAGAATTCCTTCGCACACTGACCAGTAGGTCAGCGCCGGATCTCAGCATCGCCACAGCGGGCAGGATCACCTCCATCTCCCGATATAAAAAATCCACTACACTAACGAGACTAATGACTATTGCAGTTGACGTGACCGGAGACCATCATACTGTGGCGTCGTGGCAACGTTTCCAAGCGAGCGGTATACCTGAGTCGGAAGCTTTAGTGAAAGGGCGCACCTGAGCTAAAACTAAAGGGGCGACCGACAGGATGTGACTGCTCTAGGAAACATCCCACGCAAACAAAGTGTTGAGATAGGTTAGTGGCGAGTCTGGGACGATTGTTCAAGACCCCTGGAATTGACTAGCCATCGAGCCTGGGGACGCCCACATCATGGCGTCGGATGGGGGAGACGGGGGTGTATATAAGGCGAGCGCTTTCTGCGCTTGCGGAGATTCAGACGGATTCGTAGAGCTTGTTGTTATCCAACGGGCTGGGTGGGATCTCCAGTGCACTCCAGCACGTGGTTTCCGTGGAGGAGACCGGTTTTGGCGCCAGGCAATGTAGGTACTTGGATACCGGGGACTAACGTCCGATTGCATCGTATCACACGGTGTACCTGGTTCGAGCACTGGGTTGTAAGGGCCAAGGGACGGTCGCGGGATTTTGCGGCCAAGGGGAAGAAAAAGGTTGCCGGGGTTTGTAATTTTTTTGTATTTGTAAAATTTCTGTAATTGTTAAGTTCTTGTAAATAAATGTAAATATTGTTATCTTCAACGCAGTGTCTGTGTCATTCACTCCAGTACGTCACAATACCATTAATGAACCATCATACATCAACAATACTTTTCCTTGTTTCCTCTTCCTTGGCAACATATTTTGTACGACGAACGCACACACTCGTTACTTCACCATTCCTATTAACGTTAAGGTGGTGTCATATGTGTCGCGCAGAGTGGCAGTGAGGTATGCTGAACATCCGGAAACCCTCTCTGGATGCCGCCAAAATCTGAGAATGGATGGATCATGGCCGGTATCGGTATCTCTTTATACCCAAGAAGAAATAACGACCTAAAATGTATTAAAACAAAGAATAAATATGTTTTTTAGCTTATGAGTTTAAAGTGATAAGGCGATGTGAGGAAACGCACGCAGTACTAATCCATGAAAAGGAAAAAGGTCTTCGATAAATAATTATTATTGCGGCGATCTCAGTATTGTTGCAACTGTGCATTAAACTTCAGTTATTTAATTTCAATTCAAATCTTAAATACATTTAATCAATTGAACTTCATTTATCATTGCATTACATCTTTGGCAATACTGAGCTACGCAGATTTTAGGTATTTTCGATTACAATCTATCGACTAGCGAACAAAACGCACTTCATACTACTTTATTTGCAACCTAAATTAGTGATCATTATATTTTATACGCGTGTAAGAAACTTGAGAGCCACATCATGTCCGTTCTTTAAACTTTTCCTTTTCCCACGAAAATGCACTTCATTCGCTAACGCTTGGCTGGTTTTTTTACTTTCTCGCCTTACGAATACTTTTTTCTTTGCAACTCTTATTTTTACATGGTTTGCAGAGTCGACGAAAAGAACATATTTGCTTTTACTTACTACACATTTCACTATTCTAGTCGTTTCCGAATCAATTAATAATGGATTATATTTGCTGACGTGGTTGAATGATTTGCGACGTGGTTCAAGGAGGAAGTAGTCTCTTTAGAAGGCGCGTGCCCTGGATATGAAAATGGGCGACATTTGAGGCGTTCGTCTATTCACTTTCTTTTAATGTTGCAAGCCACTGTAATAAGCGTAATAACCAGCCCGAAAATATGCTTGCTACTGGAATTTTTCGCTATTACTCAGACTAGCAGAACCTTTCATTAATATTGCTTCATGTACATAATTTTACGGAATTCACACTTCGGTTATTTCCTAAGAAAATCAATATTATTTGTAATGATATTGCTTATATTCATATGGTTAATTGCATTGAATGTGTGGTGGCTTCTAGACTAAATGGTCCCTTTAATATTCTAAAATGAATATTTTTCGTTTACCATTAGGAAACCGAAAAATTAAGAAAAAGTGCCAACAAAATTATTTGGGGGGCGATAGATGGCAGCTGGCACGAGTATGTGGCAATCCTAAATAGCCTATCCGAGACCCAAGGAAAATAGAAACTAATACGAAAAAGTCTTTGACATTCTGTAGCCAGCTCTAGTTCATTTTGTAACAATTAAGCTATCTTGCCACACTCTTTTGATGAGACAACTATTGAGTAAAATTCGGGAGTAAAGTTCGGAGTAAAATTCCAGTGACCCGCTCATCTATAATAAAATCAGTGTATTCACGGTGAGCTTTGATGCTATTTCTAGGGCCGAAGGGTTTAAAAGGCGGCGGAGTGTGTGCCTTCTTCCGCGCACATTTTGCTCTTCTCGACGGCCTGCCCGTCTCTTGCAGACGCCCAACAACTCGGATCCTTTTTTCAGCGTGCTCCTGAAAAACGCCGCCACAAAAGCTGGGAAGAAGAAAAGTGTTTGGTGAGTACGTTTCACTTTCGCTGTCTGAGATTATAAGAAAATATGTGGACCTCCATCGTCTACTCTTTACCAATGCTATATTAACTTCAAAATTAATGTCTATAAAAGTCCGAAGTAGTTGGGAGAAATAGTATCTAGTACAGTAGTATCTTGTAGAAATAATATTAAGTTATAGCGACGTATAATTTGCAGATTCAAGGATTAATCATGCACAATTTAAATTCATCTACATATCAAGTTTTAGATACACATGCGAAATTTAACTTTCTTGGTGAGTTTTCATAATGGTATTGACTTTAATGATTTAAAATTATAGGATATTAAAGTAGTCTGAAATTAATTTTCAATGTTGGAAGATAAAAAAAAAGAATTCTGTAATTTGAAGAATGTGGGAATGTTGTTGGTCTGGTCGCGAGAATAACACATTTGCAAATCCACAAAAAAAATGGATTTGGAGTCTATCGGTAACAGCTGGGAAGGGGCAAGCAATACCGAAAACTAGTCTATACTTAAGAGATTAGAAAACTAACTAGTGCGAGAAAGTCTGTGTCATTCTGTTGCACCACTTATTATATTATTGGTTTTTATTCAATTATAGTTTTCCAGACTGTAAGGACTTTCATTAGTACGGTCACACGAGCCGACTTGTGAGGCACAGGTTGAGACTGGTAGCCAATGTATGTGGACACAAGGGGCCCACGTAAGTCTACAAACGGTGGGATTCAAATCCACGTAAGACATGAATGTTTTCTGTCTGTGTTTTGAGAGGGCATTCCAAGTCTCTTGGTAAATACATCTTCACCAAGGACTCCCTTCCTTTTTACTTTCATCGACCCCTTTTAAGAGAATTGTTTACTTCATCGATCCCCTTACGTTTTTTTCTGTAATACTCAGCATCCATTATCATGACACAAAGAAGTGCCTTAAAGATACCAATTTTTATGTCAATAGTTTCGTAAATATCTCTATTTTCAATAATTGAAGACGCTTTCATTTTTGAGTAGCTGAGTTCTAATCCTCTTTTTACACAATGATTATAAAATGTCTTTTAAGAACTGGCCATAACATTTCTCCAGTAACTATTACGACAAGAATTGCCTGTGCGATAATGTATCATTGTGAATACATTTGTGGAGTTTTCTGAACATCCTTCTATAGATGAACTACGGATGTGAACGAAGGGAAGGGAGTTTTTAATTTATTATAATAGTTTTTTATTGATATAAGAAAACAGTTAATTTAAGTAATTTTTTGTAACCAATGGGATCTTGATAATACTCATCAGGTGCCGGTTCATATTCGGCTATTGAACCCCCAAAAGACTTCATCAACATTGACCCCCTTCAAACGTCGATCGATCCCCAAGGGGTCCATGCCGACCCCGTTGGAAACTCCTGATCTCTTCTCCCAATAGGCAACTGTGTGCAAATTGTATCTTTAGTTGAGGTTACTGAATCATACACCCAGAATGTTGATGGAGCCAAAGAATTCTATGGGCAAAAACGTAAATGTATATGACCGAGCTAGGTCTATACAATGTCGGGTTGCCGCCGAGATAATCTTTATTACAGCGCCGCAGAGGAGAGATACTTACCACGGGAGCCTATGGCAGCCTGTCAGACACCGAAGTCAATAGGAAACTAATTAGAAATAAAACGTCTGCGCCCATTCTGGAGCACTGGTCTTATTTTAGTTTCTCACATCAAGTTATATAAAGTTAGAATGAAGGAAACTTATAACAACGGCGCATGCCCGATTCTCGTTGCATTCTTTAAATTTTCATAAATTGCAAAACCTTAATTTTTTAGGATACATTCTTTAACTATAATATTGAAAATGGAGATCTTTCTTAATGAAATATATTCTTAAAAAATTACATCTTTAACATAGATGGTGAACAATTTCTCTAAATATGCGTAGTTTTGCGTAATTTTACGTGAAGTACAGGCAATTTTAAACTAGTTTTTAAGATTTTCACAAAACAGGTCCCAATGTTTCCTTTAGCCTTTTGAACGTGCTGTTGATCTATAAAAATACATGGTTAAGAAATATTTATTGACTGGTGTGGAGTTTTCAGTCACAAAATTGCAGGACCTTCTTTTTGTTACAAAATTGAATATTTTATTTAACCCCTCCTTACAAAATTTTTAAATTGTGTTCATGAATGGCAAATAAAGCACCATGTCACGCGGAAGATCTACTACATATATCTACGGAACTACGACCATGACATAATTTTACAAATATAATGATCAATGTGGAAACATTCTTCAGAATCTACATTTTTAGATTAATATTACGGTTTATGAATTTTTATCAATTAATATCATTAAAAGAGATCAATTTTAAGCTAAGCAGTATCAGTGATTATGGAAGGAAATATTTCCGCGTACTTCATTCACAAAATCGTTGGTAATGGATTAAGCTGGTAATACACTAGAAATAACTCGTTTATGAGCAAAAACGTTTCTGATCATAGCCCAGTTTTCCCAGAACACCACAAATAGTTCATTTTCACAGTTTGAACAAAACGTTAGAGGGAGCTTTAAGCACACCTGAATTACACTTTCAGTATTCAGCGTTATTGTATTGTCTTCTCTCTTTCTATTGAAATGTCCAAAACGCTCGTTGGCTGGTCAACAAGGTAGAATGAAATCGTATTCAAATGCCTTAATACAATAAAATTGGAATAAAGGCACCTATATCAAATAAAATTATTGTTGTTGTATTATCGATTTTACAACTAAACTGAAGGAATTGTGCTGCTAACAACTGTTTTACGACAATGTGGTTTCTATCGCATTCTCACACCCTTCCAAATATCAAAATACCTTTTTCAATTTGTAAACACATAAATGTAATAACTTGTCTATTAAAATCTGCTGATACCAATTGTTATTGATTTTTATTATGAATTCAGAAGAACTAGCTTAAAATTTTTAATGGGAAATTGAATCTCACAAATAGGTCATGCCAGAAATGATTTAAATTTTATGAAAATTAACAAATACTATAGTAAACCAAGCATATTGACACTTTGAGAATATCGAGGTATCCATTAATAATCACAAGATATTCAGTTAGTGAGATTACTATGTACAAGAAATAAACATTTGTTCTTTTAATAATCATTACTATTACTATTTTGTATGATGTTTAATAACGCACTGTTACAGGGATTACTTCACACTGACGTTCGTAATTTCTCAAATACTACATTTATTAAAATTATTCCCAATTCTATTACTAGTGTACCATTTGTTTTTATTTAAGCATACTTAATTTATCTATTACTTTCTCCGTCAATTTCTAATATTTCTTCTTACAATTATTGTATTCCATTTGCAACCTGTGTAGTATTTCGCAGAAGCGTAGCGACGAGAGAAACAAAAAGGCTTAGAATGTCATTCAAAGACAATTCCGCACTAATATATTACTACAATTATTATGATATATTGATACAATTAATATATCACTACAATAATTTTATCTGTCTTTATTGTCTAAAAATATTATTACACACTATGAGCGGCATATTCGGTAAGTCAGCAATTTATTGTTTTCATGAATGCACTTATTGCACCAGATACGTTACTCTTCATTCGCGAAGCGTTAAGCGTTTCGAACGTAAGTAGTATTTGAAAAAAATATAGTTACGATGAAGAATATTCACATTTAATTTTGTTGCCTGAAATTGTCTAGAAGTGCAGACAGTAGGACACTATTTTCTGCTGGCTTTGTGGTAGATAATTAATTGTTCTGTGCCCTTAGTAGATCAAAGCATAAGTCAAATTGGCCCAACTGCCCTCTCCTCTGAACTCTACTAAAATTATCATATAAATTTTCTCAGAAATATTAGATTACTGGTATTCTTATCCATTATGTAGTTGTAAATTCTTTGATACAATAAAAGTTAAATTTAAAAAGAGGTTGATGAAAGACTACTAAATCTCCGTCCGCAACAGTCAAAACGCTTTGCCCTAGACACTTTATTCACGTCAGCCACATTCTGTCGTTATGCCCTGCTAAGCGACTGCAGTCGACTGTTGTTGACCGCGTCTGGAATTTCCCGCAAACCAAAAGCGACAAATACCCCAACCCTCGCTGGCCCAACCACTGACACTTTCGTCTCCAGTAAGTGAATATCCGACTAAGACAACTAGGACCCGGCAGCCACCCCACCCCCATTCTCCCTCTGGACCCGCTACCCCTCCCCGGGTACCCCGTGTCCGGTACCTCTTCTCACCCATCGTTTCCTTTACATCCGCTGTTTCCCACGCCGTACCGTCCGCCCGCTCCGCTCACGTCGGACTAGCTTTTGGTGGCTCCGGCCCGGCCCTCGTGTCCTCTGCCTACCGTTTTCCCTTTGCCATCGTTACCCCCGTCGCCTCCGCTCCCCTCGCCCCCCGTTGACTTTGGCCTCCGTCGCATTGGAAACGCTCCCCACTCCAGCGCCCCAGCCGGCGCATCCCACACTTCCCACCGCAAACAGATCGCTGGTGCTCCGCGCGACGGGCCCCACTGCAAATCACTGCGCGCTACCTCAATCTTAAGCTTCCGCCTTTCCCTGACTAGGAGATGTTCTCCATTGCCAAACAGAAGGTAGTTCATAATCCCGGAGCAGATTCTGTGCTCGAAGTAAATGAGCATGGGATACCTAGTACATTATTTCTTAAAAAAGTACGACAGGACAGATAATTATGATAATAGATAAACAATTTCCAAGTATAGAATAAAGTTAAGCAATATATTCAGATTATAAACAAAAGAAAGGTTAACAACTTCCATGGTCTGTTTTTTAACATTAATTGACTTAAAGGTTAAGATTTTTATGGGCATTATTTTCATAACAACGTGAACATATATTACATATAAGTACATTACTGTTTTTCAAAGTTTTTGATCTCTCTTCAGACAATGTTATAACAAAAATTTGAGTAGGCTAGATAAGTGGGCTCATGCAATGACACAGTCTTAACAACGGTGAAGAGAAATCCATATTTCTCAATATTTAATTTTAGGTCAGATGTAATATTTGAATACTGGGAACTTGACATGTCAAGCCGGTATCCTTTCAAGTTAGGCGATCCAAAACAATCTTCAAATAATCACGTTCATAAAATCTTTTGTAAATTCTTATTAAAATTTTAGGTAATGCCGTCCTTACAAGTTTTCAAATTTATCTATTACAAGTAAACCAGAACTTATAGGAGACCTTGAAAGGCAGTCAGATAATACGTGAGTTCCTCACAATACAAATATATGAATTTCAATATGTCATATCCTCGTTTTTGAACATAAATCCAAGATTATCAAACACCATATCCACATTCGTAGTATACGATTGGAATCCTTGTGCAAAATGGTTGAACTGTATTAGCAGAGAAGAGGAAACTGTGTATAATCATCATTGGAAACACATAAAACTATTTTATAACAGAAATATAAAGCACATTCCCTGCACTCCAAGTCTTACAAACAATACATAACCTGTGGGAAATACACGTTAGCGCATTCTCTCTTAAGTTCATCGCAGTGTAACGGCCCAAATGATTGCAACATTCATGAGGATGCATTGTTTCCGAGTAATAGAATTAATCGTGGCGTAGGTAGGGATGTGGTAGATCTATGTGGAGTAGGTATGTGTAGACTACATAAGCAGTTTCAATACAGATTAATCTTTATTATATACTAATAAAAACACAAATTAAAATTTTATTTCTTGAGTTCCTCCGAAGCAGAACACTGTAATTATTATTATAATATTTCTAACTGGACAGTTTGCCATATTATTGTTTAATAATATACGTTAAACGTTAATAAATAATATTACTAAAATATTTAATCCACCACGCCTGTTTTCTTTTTCTAATTAAATTAATTTTGATTCTGATACGTAGTTTGGGAGCACACCTTTGAAAACAAAGCTAATCCAACTCTCTCAATACTGCGTGGATGAACAATATACATAACCGCGGTTCTCGAGAACATTTGCATCGCATCTGCTGGAGAGAACTTGCAGGTAATGAAGGCACATGATTGGCTCATGAGAGATGATTCCGTCGCGCTATACACGTGCACATCCGACTCACTAGTGATCTCTCGTGAAGGATCCATTCACTGCCACTGCCCGCGATCAGCTCTGCTGCACATCTTCCGGAGAGAACTGGACTGCAAGGACGTAGTAGTCCAGAATGGTCCCGAACAGCCCCAAGAATAAGCGCAGGTCCAGCGAGAACAGCCCGCCGGCGCTGAACATCACTGGTTGCGCACGCAGCTGATGCAGGAAGAGCTCTGTTCTCTGTTGGCGGTTGGTTGTCCTCTCACAGTCAGGAGAAAGACTGATCCAGGGTGTCCGCCGTGCCCTGCCCGTGTCGCCGCCATGGTGGCCGAGCCGGACGCACTCGCTCCGGCTCCGCCGAGAGCCACGTTTTTCAGCGATGCCAAAGTATTTGATACCACTACCAGCAGTTATAAGCGAAAACCTGCTAGCGTCGAACTTCCATTCGGATCTACTCTCTACGAAATTGTAGGGGGCTACGATTTCGTAGAGAGTAGATCCGAATGGAAGTCCGACGCTGTCGACAAACACATCGAAATCAATGATTATCTCGCGTGAGCGAGCAATTCACTGCCGCCGCTCACGAGCTACACGTCTTCCGTAGAGGACTGCACCGCCAGGACCAAGTAGCACAGAATGGTTCCGAACAGACCCACAAGGGAGCGCAGGTCGAGCGGGAACAGTCCCATGGCGCTAAACTTCACTTGCTGCGCGCAGTTCCTGCAGGAATCGCGTGGTTTCCTTCTCGGTTCTTGGTCGCCTTCTCACAGCCAGCCGCAGGGTTTACCCGGGACCTCCGTCATGCTCTACCCACGTACCTGCCACGATGGCGGTGTCGTGCCCAACACCCCGGCTACGCCGAGAGCCACGTTGTTCATCGATACCAATTATCGTCACCACTCGAACCGAAACACACATATACTGCAAAGAGCCAGTGAGAGTCCCACGCTTCCCCCGAGCACATCAAATTTACTAATGACCTTGCGTGATCGAGCATTTAACTACCGCCGCTCGCAAGCAGATCTGCTGCACATCTTCCTAGGAATACTGCACCGCTAGGACTAAATAGCCCAGAATGGTCCCCAAGAGCCCCACAAAGAATTGCAGGTCGAGCGGGAACAGCCCGCCGGCGCTGAACTTCACTGGCTGCGCGCGCAGTTGCTGCAGGAACCGCGTCGCTTCCTTCTCGGCCGCGGGGCGCCCCCTCAAGGCCAGCTGCAGAGCCGTTCCCACCCCGCCGATCAGCCCCGCCGCTGTCCCCGCTCGAGTTGCTGACCCGGCCACCCACGCGCCGGCCGCTCCTATTCCGACATTAGCGATCGACGCCAACGCCGTTGACATCACGTGAGGTAAATCACTTTGTAACGCGCAGCCAGTACCATGTAGTGCAGAGCGGAAATCATGGACACCACAAGGAACGCGTACGACAGAAGCAAAATTGGGCCGAAGATTTCGTCGATCAGGGAACAAATCCGCTGGGTTCTCAAATGCATTTTCCGTAAACCCCAGATTTTTGTTGCAGTGTCGATTGGATCGGTAAAGGCGTTGGAATTATGACTATGTACAAAAATTCTGCACGCCTCTTTTGATTTAAGATATTTGAATTTTTGCGCATCTTCACTCCCTTTAATATCTCTCAAAATTTCCAAGATGTGTCTGTTTAATGAGATAAAATAATGCCGAACTAATGCGACAGTGACAAAAAAGAGATGATTCCAGAAGCACGATATATAAAACACAAATGCGCCATGCCACATCATTGCAAGTTTTGTTTCTGGTTTTTCAATTGCCAGAAATGCGATGAGTCCTATGCACTACAAATCAGACTGATTGTACAGTAATCACTGCAGAGCGTCTGGTTGTAAAAGGAAGGGTACATTATCGCCATCCAGAAAATTCCCAACATTTTCCAGTAGTCGGAGCAATTTTGCCATTTCATACGAGTTGATTCCAATGCGAAGATTGGTGCAATCCAGAAAGGAATTGCTACTCCTACAAGCTGGGAAGCAATGGGTAACAAAACAGACAATAAATCACTCCCTAAATTAGTGGCTTTTTCGTTGGATATTACCATCACTGTTCTGGTGATGAATATTGAGTGAACCAACAATGCGATGACTGAGATAGAAAGGGCTAGTCGACTACGCTCTAGTTGCAGATGATCTCTGAATATGAAGGGTGCCATGCCCAGAGCTCGTGCACTTCGCAGCATAATCATCAACCCACGCATGCTCTCTGGAACCACATCAGAGACCATTTTCTACAGATTCCTGAAATTACGTTTGATATTAAGTGCAGAATAAATTTTTATTGATAGTTGGTTTGGAGATGAATAAGCAGAAACAGCTCATGAATAGAAAGCCTGCTCATGAAATAATTTACAAAACTAAGCTTGTAGTGTATAATTTGAAGTCTAGTGACATTCTGAGCAATGCCATCGTCCAGGAAAATTCAAGTTCCAATTTCATAAGACGGGCTTTTACTCGTAAAGGTTTTAATTAATTACTAGAACAATTCAGTCTGAAATATACATAAACGCTTAGAGAATACAATTAAAAACTGTTTGGGTTAATATTCGACTGCATATCATCTTGAAAGATTCTTTGTGTCTGAGCATCAATTTATTATTGTCTTTGAGTGACTAAGACGGATGAAAATTAGATTGTAAAATTTAATTATACAAAGTGTTTTGTTCATAGTCGATGTAAGCACCATTAACGCAGAGAAGGCAACTAGGAGACGTTACCTTCCCTGCGTTAATGGTACAAGCGTTCAACGTTCTTTGATAAATTGTAATATGTTGTACTCTGATGTAACGCCAATTGTAAATATTGATTTTAATAATTTTGTACTCCTTTGTTTCTATATTAATTTGTATTGTCTGTGCCATTGTCAACAGTATCTATACTTGTATTACTCTTGACAAGGCACATGGTCAATGTGCAAAACGTCGAGCTCACAATAAATGTATATAATACAAAAGGTTTAACTCCTGGAATCAACTTATATTGATCCTGCATATTTAATCGTACCATATACGTATCTACTATATATTATTATTATTATTATTATTATTATATTTTACTATAATATACTCCTATTTTTAAACCTAGAATATATTTTTTTTATTTTATCTTACCAGATCAATGGAAATACCACTTTACAGATGAGTATTAGCTTTAATGTATGTATTATAATCGAAAGTGGCTCGAAGTTTCGAGTAACTGTAAACTACTAGCTCATCATCATATCCCTAATTCTGGTAGAGGACATCTCCACTGGGTGCCTCGATGATGATTGTTGTTAATTTTATGAAATTTTAGTTAATAATAAGATAGCAATATATACAGTGAGTGGTGAGGCAAAATTGTCTATAGGTTATGGGGGACTGTACAGATCTTTTGAGCGACGGGATTGTATTCTTGTTGGAGCAACGCTGATTTTTCCGAGGTTAAAGTGGCAGGTGCAAGGGGCAGTTTGAAGATTATAAAAGCATTTGGATGACAGTGAGGAAATGTAATTTGCAATGGGTTCTATGTCTAGTTCTCTATGAAGTTGTCTATTAAATATATACCACGGGGCATTGGTAATTGTACGAAGCCTTTTATTCTGGAAGGTTTGTAAGGTTTCCGTAACGGAAGATGCGTCACCTCCCTGCGTAAGTTACTAATTGGTAAAGAAACACAGAATTTTCATTTTTTAGAGATGACTATTTATTAATAAGGGGATATAATTTGCGAAGGGCTCCATACGTTTTATGGATTTGATGGTATAACGGTCAGCGCATCGGGTTGTTGTACCCAAGATTGAGGGTTTCAAACCCGATCGAAGCCGTGGATTTTTAAGGGGAAAAAATCCTTCGTGCGCCTTTCTTCGGAGGGGAAGTAAAGCCGGCTGTCCCATATAGTAGATTTGCTGCATGCAAAAGATCCTCAAGCTTAAAAGAAGCTTTTGGGATGAATTCAAATCGCCTGTTTTCGTCACTCGAGATAATACCTTCCTTCTCGCTAGGTGAAAGGAGCGTAGCGAAATTTGCGTGGTCAGACGGAAGAGATGGCCCGAGTCTAGCCATGTAAAATAAGACATTTACTTACCTTAACTTTTATTTAGTACATGAGTAATCTGATATTTGCGTGTAAGACGAGTGTCCAGGAGGACGCCTAGGTATTTGATTGGTTTATTTGTAGAAGCCTATGTAATTGGATAATTATTTACTTTTAAAGGAGGGATAGTTATTCTTCGCGATGTAAAATTTTTGGTTTCACACTTTGAGGTGTTTAGCTGTAATCTCTCTAAATGAAACTGAAAAATTTAAATAAATAGATATTTTTGCCAAAATTGAATTACTGATTACACGAATAAATAAACTAACTTGTATATTTTACAAATAAGTGAATAATATTAATAGTGAAATAATATTTACAAGAGTGAAATTACATTATTTACGAATCAATTTGCGAAAAGAATGTCTTTTTAAGTAAGAGGTATGACAATTTTTAAAATTTAAAAACTCGCAAAACTTTTCTTGCACGTCTACAAGCAAGTCAGTTGTGTGTGGTTTTTTTTGTTTTGATATTAAAAATTTCCAGTTTTAATTTCAGTACATGAGAGAGAATATAAGTTCATTAATTATATTCGGTACGCTTCGGTTTTTTTTCGGACCGCAATTGCATGAAGGCCATATGGTGTATAATCAGTTATTTAAAATAAGCCAGTTATTTAAAATAAAAAAAGATTGTAAGACTGTAAGATTTTTACAGTAAGAATAAGGTTAGAGTTATTGAAATAATAGTTAAATCGTTATTTCGCGATTAGGCGTTAGACATCTCGCATTTTTCTTTTTCATCTTTCTACAAAATATTGCCAGATTCTCTCAAATTTGATGAACATCCTGTAGAATGGTCGAATATGTGTCTTGAGTAACGGATCGATATTATACAGAATGTTTGAAAATAAAATGTTTAAAAAATTCTAATGCATGCCCCACGTTTCCCAAACGCACATCCACCTCAGTGATGACCTGACGTGATCGAACAATTAACTGCCGCGGTTCCCGAGCAGATCTGCTGAATATCTTCGGGAGAGGTCTGTACCGCCAAGACAAATAACACTAGAATGGGCCCGAAGAGACCCACAAAGAAGTGGCAGGTCGAGCGGGAACAGTCCTGCGGCGTTGAACTCCACTGGCTGCGCTGAATTGATGATGCAGAAACCGCGTGTCCTCCTTCTCGGTTGTTGGTCACCCACTCACAGCCAGCAGCAGCAGGGCTGATACGGTTCTCCGTCATGTCCCGTCCATGTCATCTACGCCCCGTCTCCGCCAAGAGCCACATTGTTGAGATATGCCAAAGTAACTGATGCCATTACCACCAATTCAAACCTGAAACCCCCTAGAATCGCATAGGATGTAGATGCGAATGGAAGTCCGACGCTTTCATGCACACATCAGAATCACTGATTACCTCGCGTGAGCGAGCAATTCACAGCCGCTGCTCACGAGCGGACTAGAGGACTGCACTGCCAGGACCAAGTAGCACAGAATGGTCCCGAACAGACCCACAATGGAGCGCAGGTCGAGCGGAAACAGCCCCATGGCGCTGAACTTTGCTGGCTGCGCGAGCATGGTCCTGCAGGAATCTCACGGCTTCCCTCCCGGCCGTTGGTCGCCCTCTCACAGCCAGCAGCAGGGTTAACCCGAGGCCTCCGCTGTACCAGGCTCATAGACACGGACGCCCTGTATCGCCGAGTGCTCCTTTGGTCAATGATCCTAAAGTATTCCATGCCACTGCGACCGGCTCCAAGCGGAAAACTACTTTCACTCTGAAGAGTGTACAAGCCAATGGGAGTCCCACTCACGCACGAGCACATCTATCTCACTTATGAACTTGTGTGATCGAGCAATTAACTGCCGCCGCTCGCGAGCAGATTGCTGCACATCTTCTGGAGGAGAACTGCCCGCCAGGATTAAATAGCCCAGAATGGTCCCCAAGAGCCCCACAAAGAATTGCAGGTCGAGCGGGAAACAGCCGCCGGCGCTGAACTTCACTGGCTGCGCGCGCAGTTGCTGCAGGAACCGCGTCGCTTCCTTCTCGGCCGCGGGCGCCCCCTCAAGGCCAGCTGCAGAGCCGTTCCCACCCCGCCGAGCAGCCCCGGCCGCTGTCCCCGCTCGAGTTGCTGACCCGGCCACCCACGCGCCGGCCGCTCCTATTCCGACATTAGCGATCGACGCCAACGCCGTTGACATCACGTGAGGTAAATCCACTTTGTAACGCGCAGCCAGTACCAATGTAGTGCAGAGCGGAAATCATGGACACCACAAGGAACGCGTACGACAGAAGCAAATTGGGCCGAAGATTTCGTCGATCAGGGAACAAATCCGCTGGGTTCTCAAATGCATTTTCCGTAAACCCCAGATTTTTGTTGCAGTGTCGATTGGATCGGTAAAGGCGTTGGAATTATGACTATGTACAAAAATTCTGCACGCCTCTTTTGATTTAAGATATTTGAATTTTTGCGCATCTTCACTCCCCTTTAATATCTCTCAAAATTTCCAAGATGTGTCTGTTTAATGAGATAAAATAATGCCGAACTATGCGACAGTGACAAAAAAGAGATGATTCCAGAAGCACTGATATATAAAACACAAATGCGCCATGCCACATCATTGCAAGTTTTGTTCTGGTTTTCATTGCCAGAAATGCGATGAGTCCTATGCACGTACAAATCAGACTGATTGTGTACAGTAATCACTGCAGAGCGTCTGGTTGTAAAAGGAAGGGTACATTTATCGCCATCCAGAAAATTCCCAACATTTTCCAGTAGTCGAGCAATTTTTGCCATTTCATACGAGTTGATTCCAATGCGAAGATTGGTGCAATCCAGAAAGGAATTGCTACTCCTACAAGCTGGGAAAGCAATGGGTAACAAAACAGACAATAAATCACTCTCCCTAAATTAGTGGCTTTTTCGTTGGATATTACCATCACTGTTCTGGTGATGAATATTGAGTGAACCAACAATGCGATGACTGAGATAGAAAGGGCTAGTCGACTACGCTCTAGTTGCAGATGATCTCTGAATATGAAGGGTGCCATGCCCAGAGCTCGTGCACTTCGCAGCATAATCATCAACCCACGCATGCTCTCTGGAACCACATCAGAGACCATTTTCTACAGATTCCTGAAATTACGTTTGATATTAAGTAGAATATATTTTTATTCACGGTTGTTTTGAAGATATTTCGCGTATATTCTTTCCAAAATCATTAAGTTAATAATTTTCAATATTCGAAGGGATTGAGCGGAATTTATTTCCGGTCGTCAAGAATAACACAAGTTGAGACAGTGTTGGGACGAATTGTAACATTACAATCACTTCCTGTTTCATAGATTCATTTCCAGATTTCACGAATACTATGTCAGAACATTTCTTGATAAGATGTTTCGCTTATCAGTTGGTTATATCAGAAAAGTTTAAAAAATCTATTCATGAAATTACTTTCAACACTAACCTTCTAGTGTATTTATCTGAAGACTGCCGAGACTCTTTGTAATGCTGTCGTTCAGAAGAATTGCAGTTCCAATTGCACAAGCCGGTCTTTTAAATGTCTTCCATAATTTATTATTGAGGTAATATACTCTGAAAAATCAATCAGCTTTAAGAGAATGTAGTTCAAATTTTTTTGTATTAAAATTCGATTGCATGTCATCTTGAAAGTTTCGTTGTGTCAGAGCATCAATTTATCATTATAGTATCTTTGAGTGATTCAGACGAAAGAAAATTAGATTGGATAAAATTAATCATTTAAAGTGTTTTGTTCTTATCCGATGTGCGCACCATTATTAACACAAACTTAGGAAAGATAAAAAGGATACATTTTTCTACCCATAAGGAAAGAGGGTGCTATGTCAAGGACTATGTAAGCCTCAGTTGATCATGATGATACGAGTATTGAAGACGAAATTGCTTCGTTTTCATTAGTGTGGGCAATGTTTTGTTCAGGTCGTTTTAACGATGTGCAATATTTTGCAGAAGTCTATGTGTTACACAAAAAAATACTAGAGAATGCGGGAGTCAAGACATCATCAGTTTATCATTTTACATTTTGTGGCCCAATATTTTAACATAAATGGAACGCAATGATAAATAACTACTTAGCTTATATTATTTTCGCGTTGTTATTGTTTTCTTTTTAGATTTGAATGAAATAAATAAGCATGTCCTTGGTGAACATACCCTATCGTCTCTCCACTTATCATACAATTACAATTTATCAATTTTTTACAAATGTGCACATAACAAATTGTTAAAAGTATGGTATAATATTAATTGTGCATATTTCATTTTTATTGAAGTAGACCATTGTGTTCATACGAGTAGTACCTGACAGATATGAATTACTCGAGGTGAGCGCAGGTATTTAGTAAATGAATCATGATGACATCTTCAGTTAATTGCGACACATTAATAACCTCCAATTTTATCGGAAAATCCACCTATTTTAGAAGTTGTTATCGTCATTTTTACTGTGTTTTTGCCTAAATAGAACCACTGTTTAATTCGGATTGTTATCATAAATACTTAGCTAATTTGTGTATTTTGAGCTGTATATGACTGAATTTAAGTAACAATGAAATACTATTTACAGAAATGAAGTAACTTTATTTATGGAAGAATTTTCAAGAATAATGTCTCGCAGAAGGCTGTTCTGTCTCGTCTACATTTAAGGTCAGTTGTGTGTGAGTTGTTTTGATTTGTTATGAAAAAGTAGCCAGCTTTAATTTCACTACATGAGAGAGAAATAAGCCTACTACTATGTTTCCTATTCCGATCAGACTCCTATCTTCCGGACCACAATTTTATGTAGGACATATAGTTCATAATTTCAATTGCAGTTGCATTTACATAAAAATATGTTTTACGATCTTGTACAGTGGAAGTGAGGTTAGAGTTATTGAAATAATAATTAAATTAATCCTCTGGTACAAAGTTATTTGGCGTTTCCCCCTTCAGCGTCTCTGTTTTTTTGCTTACTAGGTAATATTTCTGTCCAAGTCCTATCAAATTTGATAAACTCCTTTCTAGTAGTGGAATTTGTGTCCTGAGTTATTCAACTGTGTGTGTCTGAAGTTATTGAATTAAGTTTTTAAGTTATACAGGTTGCTTAAAACGCAATGTTACAAAATTCTCACGCATGTAGGAGATCCCCATTTAAAATTGAACAAGGCAATTTTATTTAACGCTGTTACGTGATATTTCTGACATCGCGCCCTTTTGTTACGGTGCTACGAATTTCCTTGCGATGCGCCCTCGATTCCTTGAGTTCTGACCGCTTGATGATCTCTTCACTGATAGCGATCTCTGTGTTACAACGCAGCTTACTTCACAGGAAACTTGCATACTCGTATATGCTCTCCGCATTATTCTGCATTTCTTGTTCCGATTGTTCCCGATTCAGACTTGCTTCGACGTTCTAACTACCATAAATTAAAGAATATATTGGTTTATGATAGAAGGACGACTTATTGAGAAATCTAATAGATCAAAGCCCGTAGATAATTACTGTATCGTGTTTGGCACTTTCTTCTATTTCGATACTTGACCAAACAGTCAAACAAAATCTTATTTTCAAAGTGAAATACTGCCAGCTCCATGATATGTTTCCAACTTGAACATATCCGTTTTAAGTCCTCCTCAACTACGGCTGGGCAAGTTGAAGTATTGATAATAAATAGTGAATAAATAGACGTTAATGCAACAAAGGAAATAAGAACTCTGACATGGAATGCATGGAGACGTTTACCGATCTAGGGAATGCATGGGTTCCCACTTCGAGTCTCTGGCGACTCGAACGCCCAGGAGAGAACTCTCCAAATACCAAACATTTATTCGAAGTACGCAATGTAAATGTTAATAGTATATCTCAGTGTAACAGTATGGTGTAATGTCCTTTATTAAAAATATTATCCAACTATTAATAGTTAGTGAGATTATTGCTTACTTATCGTGATGCAGTCATGCGACCACGAAAACCTCTTCGAGAATGCACATTATAATTTCCAGAACTTAAAGTTACAATTTATGCTACGAACTTGACGGTTGCTTGCATAAATTCTCTTGTTCAAGGTGTTTTATCTCTTGCATTTGGAGTTTCTAACCTTCTCGACTCTCCAACATCTGCTACCATTTCTTGCTCTCTCGTTGTCTCGTACCTCCCTGCTGGACTTCTCTAGTGACGCTTCCTCTAACAACTTCCTTCAAACCCTTTCCTCCCGCTGTTGAAGGGCAAAATATCTTAAATGCCAGCTTACCTTATTCTCAAGATCTCTCTACTATTACCGGCGTTGTATACCACAAAGCGTGAAACAACGAAATAACCTTCGCGGTCTTTCCTGTTTCAGGCTTACACTAACCAGCCCGTCTACGACTTTGTCGTGTGATGAGATGGCTCATTGAAACAACTCTTAGATCATAGGGTCCTTGGAGGTCCTAGATTTCGAATGAAGACGGTGGTGGATTTGTGTCACTAGCAGGTTGGTTTTGACCTCCACTATGTTTAGCCGCTGTCTGAAGGAGCATTTCAGCGTTCAGATGATCTGTACGTTAGTTTTGCGTTGTTTCGGACGATCAATACCAGGTAAATGCTGAAGTAGTACCTAAAAAAAGTGCTTTGGACCGAGTGCGGTTCTCCGTTCCTCATCCTGGGTCGTCTTCTTCGCCCTGGTGACCTTCGTTATTTTAGTTTTTGTCGCACCCGTCCTGTTATTCAACTTGGTCGTTATTGTCTTCGTCACACTTGTCGCCTTGGTCACTTCGGTCTTTGTCTTCGACGAACTTGTCGCCATAGTTGCCTGCGAGTGCTTGTCACTTTCCTCTCCCTTCGATAAATCTATTCACGTTGTATATATTGGTCTTCGATGTATATATTCACGTTGATCGCCCCTGGTTGCCTGCGTGGAACTCTGTAGTCACCTTCGTCGTCTTGGTTTTGATCGCTGTCGTTGCTCCCAGTTCATACTTTTGTTTTTGTCGTGATCCCCTTCCACGGTACTGTTGAGGTGTTTATTGCCATTACGTCACGCAAGATAACTTGATGTCCACATATCGCTGTTTTCCTTACGATCTGTACTCCTTGCGATGTTCCATTAGATTTTGATTCTGCATAATCTGTATTAAAATAATTCAATATTAGCGATTTTTACGGTATTCGAGAACGACCTAATTCGCCTGCTTCTCATTACAAATGTTTAAAAATATTATGCTTTTCCACATTTTAGAACTTTTAAAAATTTTATTTCATATCTTAAATCTTTTACATCACATTTTCAAAATATTACGCCCAATTACAGTTTCTTGATATTGCTCTCGTTAACTACATTATAACTCATTTCATGCACTATCTTCATTATCTTATTGAATCAAATTACCTTTCCCTACATTTCCAGGTAATTTCTTCTCTTGTTTCTTTCTCTTCTTCCACGTTATTATCTCTTCCGTTTTTGAGTATAGTATTTCTCCATTATTTTCCTTCTTTTTTTCTCTTCCCCCTTCTGGTTTAATCAGACACAAGAAGCAAACACATATATTGGAGGGCAGATGATGGTTGAAGATGATGCAATGGCGAAAGAAAAATTACCCCCAGCCCCCTTTGACCATCAGAATATCCAATGGATCGGATTGGGATCACATCTTGTCTCCATTGGTGTATGTGCCGTCTGAAGGCTGCGTCAAAGACAACTCTCATTTTGTGACCTGTATTGCCCCCCCCATCAGTGACCAGTGCTGGCCGGTGAGTTGCGAATTGAGAGAACAACATGGGTCCTAACAGTCGCATACAGTTCGTTCATTCAGAATATTTCTTGAACGATAGCAAACTAAAACAGGTAGTGTATGATCGATTTGAAACTGCGAGATTTAAATCCTTTTCTAAAACAACTGTTAATTTGATAACACAAGATAAAATTGTCCTCACGAAAACGTAATGGTTTTTAAAATGTTGACAGCAAACAAAACGCTACTTTACGAATGAGATGGGAGTCGAATGTTTTGCTTAGTTAATCTGTTTATAAACGCCAGCGCGCCAAACCACGCTCCTCTTTTCTAAAAGCATTGATCATTGTTCTGGTCTGATCACGTGCTCTAATGGTATGCACAAATCAAACGAGGCTATTTAATGGAAGATTGGTACACTCGGCAACTTTTCTGTGATTCATTTTTTTGAGAGGGTGCTCCCTTAGAGTCCTCAAGGAGCAGCTGCCATTGGCTGCGACGCCAATGTCACAACCGCTGCCAACGTTGCGTCGGCGCCAATGTCCACGTCGCGACGCGCCAGCACTTCTGTGAATTTACCGCTCGCTCAACTCTCTCGCTTCATCGTCATTTCCACTGCCTCTTCCTCCACCGAGGCCACCGTCGTCATAGTTCGTCCTGGCTGCCACCGTCTTCACCACTGACCGTCCGCGCAAACTGTTCACCCCACTCCGGCGCCTTCCTTTGTCCGAGAACCGCGAACTTCTCGACCGCGCAATCGCCACCGCCGCAGCCTGTTTCACCCGCTCCCCAAACTCACTGCCCTGCACGCCCCTCCTCCTTGCCTCCCGCCTCTCGCCTCCTCACCTCTTCACATGTATCCCTCCTCATTTCCCTCCACGCCCCTGCCGTCCTCATCTCTTTCACCCGTTCCCCTCCTCACTACCCCTTCTCACCCTACCTCTTTCACTCGCTCCTCTCTTCACTGCCCTCTCCACCCCATCCTTGTTTCCCGCCCCTCCCCCACCTCTTTCACCAGCTCCCCTCCTCACTGCCCTCTCCGCCCCACCTCTTTGCTTCCCGCCCCTCCTCTTCTCTTTTCACCCGCCCCCTCCTCACTCCTCTCTCCTCCGATTTTTTTGCTTCCCGTCCCTCTCCAACACGCCCTGTCCCTCCGCGCTCCTGTGCCTCCCACCCACACCCAGCCCTCCCCTTCGCCCTGGCTCCCGGGTGCTGAGTTACGCTCGCGCGATACGGCCACCATTAGCCCGCTCCCCCACTCGCCCCGCCCCCGGCCCCTCCCCCGCCGTCAGCGCGGAATTACGGCAGATTTCTCCGACGGGTCACCGCGTATATTTCACAACGCAGACCGCTCCGCCGCGCCGCGCCGCCCGCGCCAGGGACAAGGCCAAAGGGCTCGCAGGCGGAAGGGAATGTGCGTTGCAGTCACGGCCATCAAGGGAGCCATGATGAGGAGTGGGTGGGGCATGGAGGAAAGCGGTATGATGAAGATGGAAACACGAACTGTATGAAGAAGCAATGAAAATCTGGTACGGAATGTAAAAAACGAGTAATAAATACGGAATATAAAGAACTGTAAATTACAGGAAATTAATTTCAATTATTGTATTACTTTCCTACCTGGACAAGAACAGCGAAAGATAGGACAACACGGAGAAGCCTACAGACGGCGCCACCAACCTGACAGGAACCAAGAGGCAACTGGAAATCTAATTTCATTATTGTATTACTTTCGTTAACTGGGCAAGAACAGCGAATGATAGGACAACATGTAAAAGCCTATGGACTAACGGAAGACAGAAGGCGCCACCAACCTAGCTGCGCGTCCGAAGACGTGTGGCTTTATCACCCTGCTTCAGGAGGCCTTTGCCCCACTGGGGAATCTTTGTAGCCTAAATAAATAAATTAATACATTTCATTGAACTTTCCTTAGTTTCTCCTATCAGGCGAATGGTACAGTAGTACAATTACAAACGGGCCACGGTCCATGGCGCGATCTTTCCTTCCTCATCCTTGTCCCACCCTCTCCTCTTATACCCATAGACCTTCTTACATGCGCTACACCATCACACGTGTCGGAAGACCAATCAGGAGCTTAGAGCTTGATCCGAGGGCGGAGGGGAAAACTCCGCAAACCCATGTGCAGATTGGCGACGGAACTTGTAGCCGAGGAATACAAAGTAATGGGGAAATACCTGGGGCAGGTTCACTGAAGGGTTGTGCTAATGATCTCAGTAGTTTATGAGTCCGGAAACAATAAGTACTGTCACTCTTGGGAACTGCTGGCCTAAGGGTGTCTCAGTGTAATGACCATGAGCTCTGAATGACATGCACCGACATTCATTATCTATGAGTTCCGCTGCCCTTGGGCCACTCTGGATTTGTTTGATTAGCACGAAATCCAATGAGGTATAGGTAAGTATCGTATTCTGCGAGGAAGATAAGCCGATCTTTCGAAAGTTCCAGTTAAGCAAGGAAGTACGGTGTTTGTGAGGCGAGAAGTATGACACTTTCGAGGAAACTGGTTCAGAACGATGTGCAGGAAATGAGGTGTTTATAGCGAAAGACATGGAAGGGGGATGAAAGGTAAAGAAGTACAAAAGTGTGCGAAGGAATAAAGGTATGGAGTGAGTATTGGTTTCGGGTGTGTCAATCACAAAGGACTATTATACTCCGATCAACGACTATGTCGTTAGGCGAGTTGACAGATATCAGCTGGGACGGTTATCCAATGCGGACCTTCGGTATGACCTAATTTTTTATAATGAAGATTCCTATTGGATAACCGCGTCCCAGCTGAGAAATTCGTCCTACGTTTCATTGGAGTGTAGCTCCGCAAGTGTAGTGTATGTTGTAACCTGGGAGGAGAGGTATTACATCCCGCTGGGACATATGATTCCGTCCTGTAGATCGCCTTGCGAATAATTTGTTCCCTTCAGGTATCTTCCCCAACTCCTGAAATATGTGTAGGGTAGTCCGCGTATATGTAAAGGGAAAGGAGTGGACAATGCTGAAAAAGGAAAGATTGCGCGCAGTCCGTGGCCCGTTTTTAGGGTACTGCATCGGCGTTAGCCTGGCGTTGGTCGTAGAAACTCAGAGCAGCCGGCCGCTGAAATTCTTCTCAAGACATTGCTTTAATTCGACCCAGATTTCTAGCTAAAGTCAAAATTTCGCTATCATTGAGTCTTGAACCCTAGGATATCTCAGCCAGCGACGCTGGAGAGACACTTTTGGCCCTGATCAAACGCAGTCGGTACAAAGGTGCCGAGAAATGGTACCCCCATGTGGAGATAGCTGGAAGGCAGCGAAGGAAAGAGGTTGATGGGTAAACTTGTAATGAAGAAAGAGATATTTCATGGGAAAGGGTAGAGCGGAAGTACTATAGCGTGGATGACGTAAGTGATTGAAAACTGACTACAAGCGCGTCAAGGGCTAAGGACATTAGTCCCGTACGTGTAGTGCATGGCTTTTTTTGGGAAGAGCGATGAACTATGGATGATGAGATCCGGCACCAACCTACACTTCGGCTTGGAAGGGTTTTCACCAACCAGGTATCTCTCATCAGGAGGGACACCGTCCCCTGCTGGGACAAGCACTAAGTTCCAGACTAGTCCCCGGCATGTGTTGTAGTCTAGTGCAGTAAGTGTGTGTGTGCGTTTCAAGTAAGAGGAAGTTTAGGACAGAGAAGGGAAAGAAAAGGAAAGATCGCGCGTGGTCCGTGGCCCGTTTGATACTCCTCCGGCGTTTCTCCTGGTGTTGACTCGGAACTCTACCGATTTGAGAGGCCGATCTCTAGAATTCTTCTCCACGAAGCGGCTGATTTCGACCCAGCTATGCAGCTAGTGTCCAAAATCCTGACAGAGTTGGTACTCAAACCCTAGGAACGATTGGTCAGGGGCGCTTACAATGACTACAGTTGATGACTTGAGCCTCCTAAGCTGGCGTGTAACGATGGATTAAATGAGACCACAGCAACTTATGATGTTTATTTAAAAAACGGAAGCATTGAGACCATCAATGACTGACGAGCTAATTGTACGTCCATGAAATCTAAAAAATAAAATTGTGTTATTTTCGAGACGTTCCAGTGTGGGCGGCGGGAGGGAGATCTGTAGGGGGAAAAAGTAGCAGGCAAAAGAGCGCGCGGCGGAGTCGCAAGTGCAGTGCCGTGCTGCGGGTGACAGCGCCGCCCGCGAAGAAGTTTACTTAACAAATCCGCGGCGCCGCGCAAGGCAGTGGGAGCGAGCGAGGGGGCGCGGGTCGATCCCTTGCGGCGCCCCGCGAGCCGCGCCCTTCGGCTTTGTGGGCGCTCCGCCGCCGTCCTCCGCCTTCGCACAGCGCTCGCGGCGGACGAGATCGGAGACAGTGTTCCAAGCGGGAGCGTTCCCTTTCTGCGAGACGCACGGAGCTTTTGGTTCTCCTCTCAGACGCGTTGCGGCGCCTTTTTACGTCCGTGCTGTCTACCTGCGATTCGTGTTGTTTGATACTGTGGTGTTCGCTGTCAATGCATAGTTATGACCAGGGCTCGGATTCTGATTTTCGTGGGTGCATTCTTGACGTTGTTAATTGGAAATTAATGTTTATCACAACATATAGGTGATAGAAATGTATAATTATCACGCAATTTTTTGTAATATTTTGTCATTTTAGGTAATTTTTTCTAGATCATTGTGTCATTTTTGTCATTTTTACGCATGCTTATTTTTCGTTTCTTTTGTTAGTGAATGTTTCATGAATTTGTAATGACTAAAGATAGGATTCCCATGTAATTGCACCTTTTCTGTGCTAACTTGAAATTGGATGAAACTTGACAAATTTGTATCATGAAACGGACGTTATTTTAGCACTTGTTTTATTTTGCACGAAATTGTACGTTTTGGGGGTTACTGCACGATATTGCACTTTTGGGTAATGCTGCCTGAAAATTGCACATTTTGGTATTTTACTGGACGAATTTGCAAGTTACATAGATTTATAGCATAAAATATATGTTTTGTATTATCAACTTAGGGGCCGTCCATAAATTACGTAACACAAATTTCGAGTCTTTTGATTACCCCCTCTCCCCCTTGTAACCCACTACCCTATCTCTATGTAACGCAGCGTAACGCTGCCTCAGACCTTCTCCCTCCCTCTTAAGCGTTACGTAATTTATGGATGACCCCTTATTTTCATTTCTCTTTTTTAAAGGTTTCCTTTATAAGCTTGTATGATATAACCTAGACACAGCTCACCCAACATTCGGGTGGTCTGTGAAACCAACGTGACGTTTTAATATGTATCACTTCTGCATTTTGGTATCATTATATGTACAATTCTGTATTCTGGTCATATTGAGGTGAAGTGAACAATTGGTTCCTCAACTTCTTTTCCGCATTCTAAGAAATTTTGCTTGAAGCTATAAAAATTTTTTTTTGTTGTTCTTACACATGACTTAATATTATCTAGGAAATTTTTGGCTACTTTCATTAAAACTAATATTAAAAATTAAAAAGTGAAAGAAGGACTAGTTAACCTAACTGTAGTCTTCGTGGGCACTACCCTGATTTTAGAAACCCGCATGGGGTATGTGTTCAGGTTGTGTAGTAGCGTGGTCAGGTTGTGTAGTAGCGTGGTCCATTCCGAGCCTCGCCCGTATTACTTCTACATACTAATTCTTGGCCTAACAGGCAAATGTGTATGGCCAAACGAGCAAAAAAGGCAAACGAGATGTATGTGTCATGTGTTTAACTGAGGCACTCAATCTCTAAAATCAGAACAATGGTACAAGCAGTGGGATAAAATGTGGGGAATATGTAGTGAAACAGGGTTGAGATAGATCTATACGATGTTCGGAGAACGCAAAGGTACTCTTCATGGAAACGTCTCAGAGGAAGGATAGGTATTTTCAGCCACGATATATAGTAGCTAGAACGAGGGTAGTGATAATTTCAATATCTAGCTCAGACATAACCCTGCAGTGGTAACGTGACTTTTTGAAACAAAATTGGTAACGTGGGGTGTCTCCAGATCCCCCACGCTCTTTTCATGATATAATGCTAATTAATTAAAAAATAAATTAATATAATATTCTTCTTCTATTATTAACAATATTTTGCATGCAATTATTGCAACAATTTATTAAGAATTTAGTTCTTAAACAACTCTGAGAATTCGTCAGGAAAGCATCTAATATTTGGAGTTAATTTTTCCACCGGTCTGCGCGTGTTGTCACATCCACACCAACGGTCTTTCCAACGGTCCGCGCGTTTCGTAGCAAAAATTGAAATCTTTTCAAATTCAAAGTACAATGGATAATTTCAATACCCATATTATTCACATTCCACAAGATTTTGGTGCCCTGATTTCACAGACCCATCCAAAATACTTAGCACAATTACTGCCTTCATTACCTCTTTGTCAGTCATACGTGCTGCGATCATTTTTATTCCTCTCTAAATCCATTTCATTTTTGATGTTGGTGGATTCTGTAATTCTCTCAATCATACCCAAATCAATAAACAAAGAAAACATTATCCTGGTCTTTTGGAATTGCATGCATGACTGCTTTTTTCAGGGCGGTGAGTTACGACATTCTGTTCTCGCTTTCAGCAAAAGTTGGTGTATTTTCCCACTCCTTTCTTTACACATAAAGTGACCTAAAATGATCGTAGTACTTCAGTATTAAGTTTTCAGGGGAATCCTAACGTAAAAATACAGCATGCAATACGTTCCCAAACTAATAGAATGTAAATACTGAAGACACCTTTGCTAACGTAGAAGGTAACGCGGGGGTCTCTGGGCACCCCAAACAAAACAATAGCATGCTACACGGATAAAACTCACTAAACTGGCAAACTGAAAGCACACTAAATATCATTATACAAAAAGAGAAAGGTACTAAAGCAATGGTCAGTGTGACTAACATGGGAAATAAAACAAGCGGGAAGAAAGGATCGTGGGGGTCCCACAGACCCCCGCGTTACCACTCCCGGGTTAAGAGAATAGAAAACTAAATAATATTATGCTATGAAAACTATTATTAACATCTTAAAACTGTTACAATATCAGGTTTCTTCGTTACTTTTTTACATAAATTTATTATGTAATAATAATACAATATAATAATTTATTAATATCATCTATGTATATATGTCTATATATATAACTTAATGCAAAGAAATAAAATTAAATACAAAACAATAGAAAATCTAAAATTGTGACAGTATCAAGTCTTTTCTTCGTATACCTAATTTTGTAGCGGAGTGACTTCCTCAAAATAGGAGATAATTCGATGAACAAAGTCTTCATCATATTTCCTTCAAGAATTTGACGTTTCATTAAGCGCAGAAGTGGAACTGGCTGTCTAAAAGCACTGGTAACTTAGTTACGAGAGTGTACGCAACTTTCTGCATAAGCGTTCAACTTAAAGGATCTCCGGCCTACGCATGAAGACCTTGCTCTGACGTTACAAACTCACAGAAGTTCGATTATTTTCTTTTGAGGAAGTACTGCGCATGTCTGATACTTAATGAAGAGAATAAAGGGAATGTAGAGTGTCTTTGATAACCAGGTGAATTCGCTAACAAAAGTTATAGTTTCTTATGACTTATAAATGGTTTATAAACAATAATTGTAGACATGAATTACAATGCCATTATACACACGATGAATATTATAGGTATAACATAACATTCACATACATATACAACTCTTTATTGCTTGACCTTGAAACATTAAAATATTTTAAAGCTGCCTTACTCTTAAAAAACGAGGTAATTTGCGCGATACACTCTTCACAAAGAACTATTCTGATGTTAATACTAAACGATCAGGCCATTCACACCAATATTCTAATTCAAAAAGTTCACTGTTAATCACTGACTCAGCTTCGTAACCTAAATTGTTTCTGACTCGAAAGACCAACGCGAGATTCACGATATTCCTCTGTCACATAGTGATAAGCAAAGAGGGTATAGAATGAAAGTATAATTTAAATTTACCGATATTTTAAAAATAATGTATTCCTTTAGAGAAAAAACTTAATATTGTTTAAGACTACCTGAGGCCTATTTAAATTTTGAAAAATTTCAGGCAATATTTATAGGGTATCTTTATTTATTTAACGTCAAAAAGTTAAAAAACTGTATGACGTACTACGGGGAAAAGTACATTTTGTGCATCTTCTTACAAGGAGACGCAGGGCATACCAGAAATCGGAAAGTACTATACTACCTCAAAAAAACAAAACAAAAAGGTCCTAAAAATACTCTTCTTTTTGTTTCAACACACATAATCACGTAAAAATATAACAATTTATCCTGATGTAAAGTGCAAATAAATACACAGCTTAAAAATCTATCGAAAACAAACTCACATCTTGTAATTGAAAATTAATTCTTTCACTGCATTTGACTTTTGCACTTTTTTGCTTGTTTAACACACTGCTTGTCTATAATATTGGTTTGTAACTCAAGTAAATATCACTCATTTAATTTCTCAGATTACCTTTATGGTAATATTCTTGTACATTGCATCTTGCTACTTTTCTCTTTTGTTATTATTATTATTATTATTATTATTATTATTATTATTATTATTATTATTATTATTGGCATATTTTAGAAGTATTGTGGATATTGAAATATTAGACTATTTGAATATGAGAATAATGAAAATTAAATCAGTTAATCAAAACTGCAATGCAAAAACACAAAACAATGCAAAAAATTGCCTCTTTGCTCTGAAATTCTGTCCGTAAATCATAAGGAACACTGCATTTACATTCCGCATATATTTTACTACAGAGTTCTCCAATACAACTTTTAACATAGGATGACTAGTAATGGAAAAAGCGTCACAAAAGGATTAATTTCTCTCTTCTGTCGCTCTACCATTGCGCTCTTCAAAACGGGTTAATTGGAGCGCTCCTGTGAAGTTTGAAGTTATACACGCCATTTTTCTACGCTCTCTAGTTTACGGCGCCTTGTCATTTGCAAGCAATCTTGCACGGGTGTTTTACGTGGTAGGGAGCTAATTCGTTGAGAGAGTTCGATGCATTGATCTGAGGTCTTTGTCACATTACCAAGGCTTTTTTGCCTACGCAAATACAGTTCTTTCAGTTTTATGAAATGAAAACTAATTTGACATACTTTGAAGAATATTTAGAAACATTGTTTCTGTCACATTTGTGTAGTTAATTAAACTACTGGTGATTTAATGGCTCTTAATTTGTCGCTATACTAACGCTAACCTCTAGTATAACTAGCGTAATTAACTTTACATTACACACCTAACATATAGAAATCAATGTTTGTTCCAATTTTATGCGCTGCCGTCCCGTTCATCCGTTTGTCAGCTTATTGCTTGCACTTGTGCAAAGAATATACACATAGTGCAATGGGAATATGCGTATGGCTGGCGCACATAGATGTGCGTTGATGGTTTTATGTGTTTATGCTGACTCAAGCCATCCTAAACAGGTCAACGCAACTCCCCGCACCTTCAAGAACTAAGCGATGTATATTTTGTTTCTGTGATAATGAAATATCGGCCGTAATTAATTCTTGAATATTATCTCGGACATGTAAATCAAATTTCTCCAAGACAGTGTCACAGCAAATGTATGCCTAAACTTGAGGGAAAATGTTTTAACAATAGGATCCTTGACAAACATGTCCAAACCAAGACATAAAATGAACCTGTACTCGTAAGAAAGTCTTTCATCAATTAAAACGTTTGCAGCGCGTACCGTAAAACATGATTCACAATCACGTGACCAGTAGCATGTAAAGTGTAATGCATTGCAATAGCGAGGCATTGCCAAGTCCACTAGTTATGTAGTAATTTGATACTGCAATTTCTGACTTTACTAACACATCTCAGCCATCATGTGCGACCCGACCGAACGTAGTGCGCGAGGTCGGAACCTAAAACTACACCGGCAGCCTGGAACAGTTGTCATTTATCACCCATCTACAGAATAATCAAATAATTTAATGTTTCTAACTCGTAGAACGTTATACCAACAAGTATGAATAATTTCCACATGCCTTCATTGATACTTCAACTTCAGTCAGACAAGATTATAGTGTGCATTTTCCTTACAATATCTCAGTATGCGTTGCTGTGTGACGATGAGAAAATTCACTTCTCAGTTTGAGAAGACCAGAATAAGGCGTGGAGATGTCTTTGTGATAAACACGCTACCCCCTTAACCCACGGCCGCGAGCTCGGGACGCTGCTCGTGCGCGCCAAGTACGAACCAACAAAATAAAATGATTGAATGATTTACCAAACCTGTAGAGATGAATAATAGCTCATTCAATTTCTCTCGAGAAGACAACGTGATTTTCAGAATTTTTAAGCGGTTCTCGCCAGGATGTTCTGAAAAGGTTCTAGAGACAAACGTATTTTTGATAGTTTCAATACATCTAAGCGTACATTGGTGAAACGCTCTTTCTTCCGGTGTTTACATGAATCTTCAAAAAATTATTCATCGTATTGCCGATAATTGAATCTATTTTTATAATGAAACAAAAATTTAACAAATATTTTTTCGATATATTTTCATGGAACATTCTATGTCCGAAAATGAACGAGTCATGAAACAATATTGTTTAAAATTTATTTTTATTGTATGCTTGCAAAGCACAAATAAAACTTTGTAATAAGAAACTACCCACCGCGCTATGCTTGTTACGTATATTACACTTATGGAACAGCGTTGTCAAATTTAAAGCGCCTCTACTCAATACGTTTGCAATTATAATTTTCTCTTCTTTTTGTAAATGTATCGACTTTTTCCAACTGTATTTGATCTTTGTTTTATTGATAGAAAATGCAGTATTTTGGATAGCAGTTTTACATCAAAATGGTAAAATATGTTGCTATTCATGTATTACACATTTTAGTACATTGCAAACATATTTTATTATTTTGATGTAAAACTGCTATCGAAAATACTGCATATTATGTCTATAAAATAAAGACCAAATACAGTCTAACAAAGTTCACTGGTGTGACCAAGATCGTTACGACAGTAATGCCGTAGAGATCTCGGACCGAAGGGTTGCGGGGTCGAGTCCCGCCTCGAGCATGGTTGTATGTGTTCGTCCTTTCACCCCCCTAACATCGTTTCATCCTCATGGATACCATAACGTTAAAAAATCCGTTGGTGATCGCTAATGACCTAGAAGTTGATACGACCTTAAATAACAAAAAAAATGTTCATTACGTATGCCTTGACTGTGATGATGACTTACCCCTGGCGTCGTGGCAGGTGTCGCGCACGATGCCCGTGAACGGGTTGGCGGTGTAGTTGTGGTGGTAGTCGGTGCTCCACGTGCGGCGCGCGCGCACGCGCACGCCCGCCGACGCCAGCGACGCCAGCAGCGTGCTCGCCACCTTGCGCTGCTCGGGCGCCAGCTCCGAGTCCATGTGCAGGAACGCCACCTGCGCCAGCGACCACACCGGCGCTCATTGGGATGGGGCAACGCAAGTAATCTTCCGCGGAAAATTACATCACGGTGTTACAGTCCGTACAGCAGTGGTGTCAAGGTCTTGCACTCGTGGATGTGGCACGCGTCGTGGCACCATACCATGCCACGAGCTTCTCTGCGCAACTAACGTACGGAAAGGAAACTATTAGTAACTCCGCCAGTTTTACAATAGGGATGGCGTTGTCTCTGGCGGCGGGGTGATGAACTGCGTGGAGGGGCGATTTCGTCGTGGCACTCATACCAAGGACTCCCGCTCGTGGCATAGACCTTGACAACACTTGCTGTACAGCAAACGCGTTTCGATGATAATTCCTCGTCAGTGTTTCATATCAGAAGAGTTGAAGGAAATGTAGGATACGTAACACACACAGAAATTATAAAATAAGACAATGAAATACAATAATTACCTTAGTAATGTGCTAAACATTGCACCGTTACCGGAGACATTTTGTGCTCTGAGAGAACTTTTATTTTGTGGGGGGGAGGGGGGCGATCTATGACGATATTTAACAGAGGACTATGCTTAATATTAATTTGGTCATTGAGGCAGGAAATAGACAAATTGTTTTCTAATTTTATAATTTCAAAATTTCCAAATACAGAGAAATATAGTGGATATAGTGAACTCGGATGTAATAAACTTTCGTTAATAGTAAACTGTAGTCACTGGTGTTGATCCATATGCTTAACAAATCAGCACTAGAATATCCGCTTACAGTGAATAGTCAACATTAGTTGTGGCATATGTATAGTAAATGAAACTTTAAAAGAAAATAATACATCCTCTTGCAGCGTGCATCCTTCCAGTGCCGCGATTTTATATAACACTAAGGATTTGCGGGTACAGGATCTCGTGAGTTATTGTAATATTGATAGTGAAAGAAAGGGATTGAGGAAACCGTACCAATGAAGAATTGCTTCAGCTCGTCAGTGAGAGTTCTGACGAGCCTGAAGACTTCATCGGTCGGCACTGCTAGTTAAAACTACTGGTGCTATAACAGCAAGTACTTTCTCGGACCATTTATATAGCTTACTTAAAATTATAATATCATTTTAACCCTCAAAAGTGTTACAATCCTGCATAAATGTGACCACGTTGAGATACGAATACAATAACTCATGTTTAACGATCCAATAATAAACTATGTATAGTCTCTGCAGGTTTAAATAAATAGTCAAAAGTATAGTCACTGCAGGTTCACGAACAGGACTTTGTCCTCTGCGAAATAATGTTATATTTTACATTATTTGTATATGTTCAACCTGTAATGTTATTTTATATTATTTGTGTTTTTACAATCTGTAATAAATAAATAAATAAAATATTATTTTACTATAAATATTGATTGAAAATGTTATTCAGATTATTTGTTATGAAAATAAGACTAATCGGATGAAGGAAAACAGTATTCTAATATGGCAAACTGAAAGTAAATATCCTTACATTCCTGCTAATTCGCAGAAAGGTGTTAATAGTTTTCGTGTAGAAATGCGTGACTAGCAGAAGATTCATCACGAGCAAACTGCTAATTAGCAAAAAAAACAAACTTTTTTTCCTTTTTCTCCCTTTCTCGTGATCTCCTGGATTCTCTTATCCAAAACCCCATCAGCGCCCACGCTTGCTCACCAACACAAACTTTTTCGCTCTTTCGTGTGGTTGATATTCTCTGATACGCGTTGCCCTGTACCCTGCAATTCGGACCTGATTCCCCTTACTTTCCACGGCATCGTAAAGAAGGTAGTGAGGCGTGTCCTCCCAGAACGTCGAATCTGCTCGCCCACACGTCATACTCGCAAGATTCTCTCGAGACTTCGGGTTTCCAGGAGTCATTCGCTTCAAATCCGTCAGTTTACTGCACTGAATGTTTATTCGTAGATGTTCGATTGTCGAATAAATTAACTGCTACTCGTGTATTGCTTGCCGTATACACTTTGAAGGTGTTAATTAGAAGAGTATTGAATTCAGAAGTAATATAAAGTGATATGAGTGAAGTGTAATATAAAGTGAAGTGAGAAAAACGTATAAACTTTATCTGAAAAAAACAAACAAATCTATCTAAATTGTAGATTATTCTTATATTATTTATAAAAAGTCAAATGTTTATTATTTACTTTGTAAGCAATATGATATCATTTACTTGTATTTATTTCAGTGTTTTGCGAATAGATGTTTCCTTCATGAATTGCCCAAGACTTTCGAAAATTTCGAAACTAGCTCTCCCCCCTTTCTCCCTCACTCCTGCTCTCCCTTTCTCTCGTTCCCATTTACGTTCTTACATGTGTCACATTCTCCTCTTTCACATTTCCCAATTCTATCTCTGCACATCTCACCTTGCATTCTATGAACTGCAATTACTTTTCTTCGGGATAATTTTTCAGATTTTAGGGGAAGATTTCTGCTATCCGCGCCAGGTACCTACTACGTCTCTCACGGGGACATATTTTAACCATTACACTCAACACACTTGCTGGCTCCTGGGTTTGTGGTCAGCTGACTCATAAGGCCTTCCGCCGACAACACACAAATACTATATATGAAAAGACAAGGGACCAACAACCATGAGCACGGCGGGACTCGAACCCGCTACCCTTAAGACCGAGGCGCTGAGTCGGCGCACGTTCTAGGCACCTCGGTCCATCTAGATCGGAACCCGATAAATTGCAATTATAACTTGTACTTCACACTTCCCTCGCACAACAGACCGCAGCCAGCAGGGCTTAACTTCTATATTTGATTTGATATCCCACGCTTGGGTATACATCTTGCATTTCACATTCACATTCCTGGGCCTCCATCTAGCATTTCACACACACCTTACTTTGGTTGAATCTCTACAGCTGACTGAAGTGTTGCATTTCGGGCTTTTGGTGCGGGTGGTGGAAAGTGATTCCGGAAGGGCGTAAAATTTCTCAATTTAAAAGTTCGCGCAGCTCTAGCCACCCGCGCCTGCTCCGAAATCCGAAGCTGAGGGACTTTCGTCTCTTTGGAAGGCTGGAGGAAGAAGGAGGGAAGATGTATCAAAGATTAGCTTCTGTTTAAAGGGCAGGAGTCATAGGTGGTTTGTTATTGGGCAGAATTCAATATTTTGGAAGAAGTAAACTTTAGACCTAAACATTTCCTGTCCAGTTATGGTAATTACATAAAGCGCACATAGGTCCTTTATTATTGGACATAATACAACATTTTTTATGTAAACTGTATAATTAAATATTTTCGAGTCAGTTATGGCAATTACGTAACTAGCACATAGGCGGTTTGTAACTGGGCAGAATTTGGAGGAAGTAAACTTTAGACCTCGACATTTTCTGTCAGTTATGGTAATTATTATTTACATAACCTCCACTTTTCCATCGAGTTTCGTTCTTTTAAATCTTTCGTTAATTTTTTTCATAAGAAATGCGTACTATCTATGATCACATACCGCTAATACGCATATTTTCGTTAGTAATGAACTTCTGTCCTCTGTTCTCTATATAGTCAGAAGCGGTATACACTAATCGCTTTACATTAAGCTTAGATTAACGTTTGAGAGCGTAGGGAGACATAGGGTTCGGAAGTGGGACTTCCTCGGTGGATCGATGGTGGAGGGTTTGACCAAATCTCCGAATCCGGATTTGCGTCAAAGGCGTATTGTTCCGAGAGCCCGTCTTAGAAGCACAGGTCCCCCCGCCACCACTGCCGCCGCTCTTGACCCTCTCCTAGCCCACCCGCCCCTCTCGCCATCTACACCGGCCCCGTCGCGTTCGCTTCTTTCGCCGTCCCCACCGCCCTGCTATACCCCTTCCCCCGTTCTCAGCCACTCATTTTTCGCCACCCTGCTTCTCACCACTGTGTTCCCCACCACCCGCTCCTCGCCACCCCGTCCCCCGCCATTGTGTTTTGTACCACCCCTGTTCCCCCCCGCCACCCCGTTTCTCGCCATCCCGGTTTCCCGCTATCCTTATTGCCCGCTATCCCCCATTCCCCATCATCCTTATATCCGCCTTACTCGTCAGACAAACCACCACAACCGCCACCCGTCAGACTGTCACCACCTCTACCTCCATCTTCTCCGTCCTAATTGGGCCCGTGCCTATGTTTGGCAACTCAGTCTCAACCACCTCCTGACCCACCTACACGTCGCCACCTTACCTAAAGGAAATTTGTGTCAATGTTTTCTAGTCATCATTATGTCTCACTTCTCTTCTAGAAGAGTTATGTTCGCTTTGTGACTTCCTCTTTGAAACTTTTCTATTCATGTAAACATATGTGTTTCGTTATATACTGTTAAGTGTTTGACAATAAGCCTTTGAACGATGTAATGATTTTTCCATTTGATTTATACACCGCAAGGCAGGAAATTATTGAGGTTCAGGAAGGCGATTGATTTTTGAGCATTGAACAATTGTCAATTGAAATCACTGCATCTGCCGAACGAAATGTGAAGGAAGCCGTTAATTTGCAGCTTGAGAAGAACGAAAAAAAGAAAGAAGCTCTAGGACAGCTCTTTTTAACTTTTGTATTAACCAGTACTTCCAATTGTCGCCCGATTTCATATAACTACTTTCTTGAAAGATTCTTTAGCATTAATAAGATCGCTACAATAAAGATGATCTTACAGACGATTTTTAATTTTAATATTACTTGACTTAAAATGAAGCCATAGACTTCCTGGTACTAAGAGGCAATCTCAGAGACGACCGAACGACACAATTTGCTTAATTTTCAAGAGAAACAGTTTTTGTTAGATTCGGCGGTCGCAGTTCTGAGTTACGATGTTAAGCCTGAAAGATCATGTTGTATGAGCAAACTCTCTCACTCATCTCAAGACCATATGATTAATCTGTAGGCATTGTAAACTAGTTCTGCTAAAACAACGCGTACTTTCTCGCGATATTGCTAATAGCTATATAATATTATAATATGACAATTTCTCACACTTTAATTACCATTTGAAAAATTCTTAAACGAAACGTGATAATTACTTATACTTTTTTTAAAAACTCAAACGTTTAAACGAAAACGTCTTTATGACATTGAATTCAGAGTATCCAGTATTCTACATATATTATATATATTTTCGGGGAATATATTTTCAGCAAAACGCCGATGTCTATAAGTATAACACACGACGTAGTAATCATATTCACCAGGTGGCAGTATCAACAGCTCACTACAAAAAATTCACATACAATTCATGTACATTACTCTACAACACTTTGCCAGAAGACATTAAACGATTAAATTCAATAGAAAAGTTTAAGTCCCAAGTAAAAGCTTTTCTGCTGCATAACTGTTTCTATACAATTCGAGACTATACCGAGCATCAAAAAGGAAAGTAGAATTAATTTTAACAATGATAGTTAATGTAATTATTTATCATTTGGACTGTATAATTCTAAAGAACCTGTAACAAGTATTGTACCACAGTTTCTGGGTTGATGGCCCCCATCTCGATCAGGTTTTTTCGTCCAGTTTCCCTGATCCTTGAGCAAATGCTGAGATGGTCCCTTGTTTTGCTTCTGGACATAAATGTAACTTCATTATTTGTGCACGTCTTCTGAATTTCAGTGGGAAATATAGTTATTCAAATTATCGTTTTTCATATTATCGCGGCAAAAAGTATTATTCTTTCATGAAGAGGCAGGAATTTATAGCTAATTTACCTTTGAAAATATATTTTATTATATAGGAGCGAATATTTTGTCAACAAAACTCGAAAAAAAAACCTCTCTTTTCTGTATTCAAAATTCGACTAGAATATGGTTTAGGATAGAGACCACAGAATTATGAAAACGTGCACAAAATTCACTTCTCCCCATAGCTCGTCATACGCAGTTTTTAACTGTTTTTGACGTAAATAAATAAATAAATAAATAAATACATAAATATACTAAAGATGCGCGATGCGTATTTTAGCCGTAAATAAAGTTATTAGTTTATATTAACGCAAATGAACTGCGGCCATTATCGCGTTTTTATCAGTGAGGCGTTACAACAATGTGTTGCAACAATGACTGCTAATTCGTATGGGATACATTTTGAAAATTAGCACTGTTGATACGCCTCGCTAGAAAATGAAAATGGATACAAAAATATAATAATTAAATATAATATTGTTATATATTCATCGAAACCTACTTGGTGTTATGCACATTACTCTTTATTCTCGCATTTTATCGAAAGCGAAATCAATTATTCATTTTCACATTTAATTATGTTAAAGGACTCGATTTAAAACTGGTTTTAAATAAAATACACAAGATTAATTTGTAAACGCATAACAAAAATTCGAATGTAAGAGACGAATAAAGAAATATGAAATAATACACAAATTCCTGTAACTTACGAAGCAATCCTGCTGGAATTATCTCTATTACGTTGATGAAACACAGTCAATTGGAAGCGGGCTATTATGTTTGTCACGAAATTATAGAAAAAATACTAATATTTTCAAAAAATTCATCACTACCTTATTTTAAATCAGTTTTTTATGAACACATATCATTAAGAAAAAAATTGTATCTTCACAATGGTAGTTGAAGGAAGACGCTGCAAAACCTTTAATTCTTTTTTTTGTTATTTACGTTGGTAAACACGCACTTACCCTCTTAGCAACCAACCATCTAAACAACGCTTTAAGAACGCGTACATAGCAACGGCCATTAAAATGCTCGAGAGTTCATTAAAAATATTTTAGCAGACTTTCAGGTTTAGATTTTATCAGTGCTCGTAAATCTTGGGATAAATATGACTTTGACACAAAACACAGTTTTTGGAAATAAATATAAACAATTGTCAGAGGAATATGTACCCGGTAGTATGTTCCTTTCTCTTGTATATATTGTTCACGGTCATGTCTGCAAGTTCTTATCCCCGGCAAGCACCAAATATTACAAAAACAAGAATGACCTTCAAGAGCAGGTCTATGTGATCGTCAGACTCATGTAAGAACATAGTTATTGCTCTACTGATTTTTTACGTTTGTAATTAGCTTACATTTCTTCTTCAAATATTCAATAACTTTATAATATATTCAAATAAATTTTAAATAATTAGTATTCAGTATTTACTATTACTTCAAACTATAGCGATGAATAACTTACGTGGATACTCAGTATTCTCAAGTATGACTCATTTTTCAGTATTCTAAAGTATGACTAGAGACTAGTTGGTTTTAATGTTGATCGTTCGTTAAAAACTGCTAGCATAATCTCTTCGTTAATGCATTGAATATTCCTTTTAGATCGTCAGTCACCTGCATGCTTTCTCCAGAATATCATTGGAGCGAAAATATCTGCTGATACTTCGAAATTCTCGGATTTTTTTTCTCAGTCAGCTTGCATTACCAGAAAAAACCATTCAACTGCTTAATCACAAACAAAGTATCCAGTACAACCAACCCTTGCTACAGAAAATTTAGAGTAATGACAATTTTTTCTTAACGCATGAAAGTGATAAACGTTTATTTTGAATAAGAGAAAACTAGGAAGAACAAAAAAACATTGTATGTGACTCGTCCTCTATTGGTCTTTAAGGACTCGTGACATAAATAACTATTAATTTTTGCAAAATCAGGCATTTCAACGAACATGAGACCTGCACCATTCTCTTAAGTGTCCTTTATGAAATCTAAGGCTCCAATTTAATAAAAATATGTTGTGCGATTAAAAAAAGTGGTTTAAAGAAAATAAAATTGCCTGTGTTTGAAACAAAATTTCAGAGAAAATACTCGTTTTTGAAAAATTGAATATGACCTTATTTGAAGATTTTTTATGAACACATTTCATCAAGAAAAAAAACAAACATAATTGTAATTGTCGGAAGACGCGAAAAAAATTATTTTTTTCAATTTTCCAACAATAAGAGTTTTTAACCAACATGAGACTTGCGCCATTTTCTTAGACGTCCTTCAGACTATCCAACAAAACAATTTCATCCAAATTGATGGCACCATTCTTTTTAAATTTTGAAAATGTTCCAGGGGCTTCATGTAAAGTACTCCCCAAAATTAAAATATCGATTTAAAATTGAAGGGACCACGACATCGGTCAGATCGATTGGGGTATATAAATTTTGAAGAAAATCGACTTAACAGTTTCGTCACAAGCGTTCTTCACAGACAGACAGACCAACGTTGTGCCCTTAAACGATTTTTTTGTATCATGTACCCACAAAACAGGGATTCTGGCTACACCACGTGTTAGATGATTTTCTTTCTAAATTTACCAACTGGATTTATCCATGTTTTCGTTACCACGGCACTGATTAAGATTTTTCTGCGGAAAATTTGCCGTTTTTTCGCGCAGTATTACATATCTTTCTCTTCGTAAGAAATGGCTCCTTAAGCGCGAGAAAATAAAAACGCGAAATTGCTCGTCAAACGAACGTCCAAAAAGCAATCTTATTTCTGCTTTGATAATAATATTACTAATCCTTTGTACCTTCAAATAGTTATTTCCTAAGAAAAGGAAGATACGTTCTAGTATGCAATACAAATTTTCTAAGAAGAATAAAAGGATTCTGACCCTAAGATGGAGATAGACGAAAATCATTAGCCAAACTTTTCATTTAAACAGGTTGTTGGAAAAAATATACTGATCGCCAGAAACAGAAATCAGATCAGATCTTCTGATTGAAACACTACAGAGAAAGATTATTCGGAAATTGAACTTTCTTTCGTAACGATTTCATGAATTTCGTATCATTATTATCTAATGAAAAAGTGGGGTTAAATTTGCCAAGCTGAAACAAATCATTTTTGTCATCTCTATTGGAAAGTAACTGTAGAAAAAACACTGAAGAGAAGGGGAAGAAAAAAGTGAAAAAGAAGCAGATGTAGAACGATTTAGACGAAGAATAAGAAGAAAATTGAGGCGAAGAATAAGATTGAGACGAAGAAGAAGATTGAGATGGAGAAGAAAAAGAAGTTTGGGATGAAGAAAAATGAAGAAAAGAGGAGTTGAAAAAGGTGAGACGAAATTGAAGAATGCGGATAAAAAAAGCACTATCAAATCTCCTCTTCGCCTTGCCTGCTTCCATAGCCTTGAACCCATCTACCCGGCACTCCACTTGCATTTCGCAAAACGCTGCCTCCCGCATCGGCGGCCGCACGGCGCGCCACCGCAACCCCGGCGCCTCCTGCCGCGCTCGTTAATTACTGGGGAAGGCGCGGCTCCGGGTGTCGCCGGCGGCTCCGGGCGGCGTTCGGAGCATCTGCAGAGGGCGAACCCACAATTCCCCCGAGACTCGGCAACTAGTTTCGGCTAGACAGGGGAGAGGGATGCGCTCTCGGGGACCACCTCGTTTATTCGCCAGGCTTCCGAGAGGTTCAGATTTCAGGAAGATTAGTGCGCGGGTATTGAGCTGCTGACCTGCTTTGCAGCTGGATGCTCCTCCGTTTACACTCGTTTAACATTTGCTTAATTGGTTTCTCGAGGTGTAAACGATTGCGGTTAATTGTATCCGTTTGTTTGGCCTATAATGTTGAGTAAGATGCCAGCCTGAAGCTGAGAATGGCCTTTGCCTTGAATTATCTCTTGTTTGTCGACCAAATTTTCGAAATATATGGCTTTGGTACTAAACTCTTGACGATCTCACGACTCATAATCATTCTACTCTCTTACGTAAAGTTTTTAAAGTTACCAATGAACGCGATAAAGGCCATCTATACATGACGTTTTTTGGTCCCTAACATATTGCTACTTTAATTGAAAGGAAAATATTAACGCGGTAGGATCACTTTGCTGTAATATCTTATATGAGAAAAATAATATTTTATGTAACTTACTTACATACTCAGTAACATTCCTCGTGAAAATCAACCAATATTTTTCTGTTTTTTAGAATTAGGTACCTAAAATGGTCATTTGGTTTATGAAATACACTTTCACTAAGACATTTGTGTGCTGTGCTCTCATTAAAACTACCTATGGAATTCAAACACACCTACAAACAGAAACGCTCTTTTTCTCAGACACAGACTTCCACTTAACAGATATATTAGACATAATGGTAGGAATTGGAATATTTTTATTCCATACATGTTGCTTTTCGATTGTTGAGTTGAAGCTGCTCGGAAAATGGGATTACTATACACTTCTTTTCCGAACTTCTTTGATTTGCTTTTTAAATACAAGACCATCACCAAAGTCGCAGACCAAGAGTCAACAGAACTGTGCGGTCGCATTCTTGTACATTGTGAAAACAGGGTGCAGTTCTAGAGTAAGAGGAAGAAGAACATGTGGCAGAGAATGAAGTAAAAAGTTGTACGTCGCATTTACGGAATAGTCATTATGAAAGTACTCGTTTCAAAGGACGTATTCCCTCTGATCGTCAACTCGTCCGAGAATATCGTGGTAATGCAAATGTAAATAACTATTACTCACTTGCGTCCAGTTGAAATGTAACAACAGAGCCACCACAGGCTTCGACACTTGCAGATCCGGAGGTCGCGTACGAGCAAATGTTGGAAAGAGTTGTTTGTTGGACGTCTCATAGTCTGTGCAGAACTGCAACAAAGAAATATCGAAAAACATATTAAAAATGTGTATGCACATCATAACTGTAAATGTATATGCTATTCGAATTGTTGATTCGCACAAGGACAAAAGGAAATGCGTTTTGTAAGAATGAAATATTTCGTTATGACATTGGAAAAAAATCATATCTTCATTCTTCTTTCTCCACTTCCTTTCAAGTTCATGATAATTTAATGTAATATAATTATCAAATAGTAGTACTAAATAATATTAATAATTTAATGGTAATAAAAACTCAACTACTGAGTCATTAGTCCCTTACGTGTAGTGCATGATTTTTCATCGGGATTTGGCGGTAATCTTTCCCCCGCTGTATGGCGAGATCCGGCGCCGACCGACCGTCGACTAGCGGGGTTTTCCCCAACCAGGCATCTCTCATGTGCGGGGCACCGGCCCAGCCGGGACAAGCTTTATGCCCCCGGCCGGTGTCCCGGCAGTTGAGGTAGTGTAGTGCATGTAGTGTTATGTGTAAGGGGTGAGGAGAAGACAAGGAAGAGGAAGGAAAGATCGCGCGCGGTCAATGGACCGTTTGTTAGGGTTCTGCTCCTGATGTTGATCGGAGAAACCACAGAAAACCACCGATCAGAGCAACCGGCCTCTAGAATTCTTCTCCAGACACTGAATTTGACTTAGCTGACAAGCTAGTTTCGATAATCCTGCCACGGTCGGGATTCAAACATAGAACCTCACGGTCAGAGGCACAGCAGTTACCTTTGTTGATCCACTGAGACACATCTTCCGGTCAGAATCGTTGTATGCATGAGCGCGTTCACTAAAACTCCCGAAATCGTTCGTCAAAAGAAACCTGTAAATCGGATCTTAGCATACACACCACTCTACTCTTCTACATTATTTGCTGAGAAAGGTACGACACAATACGAGATTGATCACTAATTTATTATTTAAAAAACATTAAAATTACAAGCTTCTTTAAATGTTTTAATATTTCAATGGTTCAAAACGTGGATTAAACTATCACTGTCGAAAATCATATGTGTTTTTAGTACATATATAACTGATAATTCAGTTTAAAGACAACAGCAATTCACATCCCCCATTCGTATGTATTGGTTTTCAATTAGAGATGGTGAAAATAAAAAGATTCTGTTTCTAAAATGTGATGTATTTTTACTTCCATGAAAATATCATCAATTTTGAGTGACAAAGTAATTATGGTTATTACGTTCATAAGTTATCGTCGGAAATCCATTTATTTCAAGGGGTTTAAAAGAACACTTTACCAAGTTCTGAGTCGCTTAAGATTAATGAAACTTCTTCCCCGTCAAGACAAAACGCATGAATTTAATGACTAAAAAAATCGTCAATATATGACAGCTGCATTGACATCGTTTCAAACTACGTATAAAGGCAGCTATCTGCTGTAACTCCAGAAAGAATTCAAAAATAGAATTCCAGAAACGTGATTTATCATTCATAAGAAGTGTGAACTAGAACACCAAGTGTGGAAAAATTAATGGATTGTAGGAAGTAGAAAGTAAAGTTAATGCATTGCTCTTGAATATGTAGTGGTGGTGGTGGAAAAAAGACGCGTAATTAGGAAGATGCATTAGAAGTTGAAATAGAAAATGAAAAGCTACTATATTTGTAATAATACCTGTTATTCAAAATGAATCAGAATAACCTGCACTATCCTGTTCATTGGAATCAGATTCTACTACTAAAATATCACGAAAGTTTTTTATAGATAACATTTGCAGTTTATTATTTGTATTTGTAAGTATTTATCTAACTGTATCTTTGGTTTTGTGCACCTCCATTTTGCGCAACTATAGTCAAAACATAATCACAGATTTTAAATATACCATGTTTAGTAAGTTCAATTTTTAAATTAGTGTCGTACAGAAAATATTTGAACAATTCACGATGTGAAGGTGACTAATGCGAGAACCGCAGTAAATAAATTAAATAAATGCATATTAATATTTTTGTCATTGAAAAAGTTACCCCTTTTCATTCTAAACAATTGAATTCATTGTACGATGTTTGAAAAATATTAACACGTTCTTTCAAATAACTGAATATGTGAATAGAAGAACAATAATAAGTGGGTGAATGGTGAAAATGTGAACGTCTAAATATTAATCATAACTTTCTGATGATATTTACTGTTTTATTATTTGCATTTGTCAGTATTTATCTAATCATATCTTTGGTTTTGTGTATCTCCATTGTGTGTAACTCACGTCAAAACGTAATCGCATATTTAAATGCATCATGTTTAGTAAGTTCAATTTTTAAATTAGTGGCGTACAGAAAATATTAGAACAATTCAAGACGTGGAGAGACTAATGTGAGAAACGTAAAAAAATAGGTTCCAGTTTTTTAGCGTTGAATCTCACTTTGACCGTGAGTGAGCTAATCTAAGAGGTAGATTCATCGCTATGAATTATTCTCAATATGAATATCTCATGTATACAATTCTAAGTTTAAAAATGTATATTTCATGTGAAAGCATTGTAAATATATTTTAATTAATGTAAATCATAGAATAAAACAGAAACTAACTGAATAAATACATTTTCAATTTATATTTGATGAAACGAATAGAACTTTTTGTCCAAAAATATTTTCTATTAATAAATGATATAAAAATTCCTTTCTTCATAGACTACCAGTTCATGCTTAATATAATGATAATAATAATAATATAAAAGAAAAATATGACATGAGTACAATAGTACACGAAAAAATGGAACCCAATTTGGGTTGCGATCAAACTTCAACATAAGTGTGGCAAATTGGCGGCGAAAGCCCAAGTAACTTCTCTAAGATGAGAAGAATCCCATGCCGGAAGAGAAGCCATTCTACAATGGGGGTAATTCATTATATTCCTCTTAATTAAAACGTACGACTCCCGGAAAGTGATGTACTTCTCAGGCGATGATATTTCTTTGCAGGGATTCATTGAAATTTATGAGGGAGAAGTTTGCAAAGAGAATGGAGAAACCATCTGAAACCTGTAGACGAAGGGAAGTTCGCTGTCAACCAGAGAATTTCACAAAACTTATTCAGGACAGTTACACGAAATTCGTTTTAATGATGCACATACATGAAAGCAGGCAAATGCTGCTCATGTAATATTGGAAATACAAATTTAAAAGAGATATTTTATTGCATTTTACTTGTAAAAATGGAAAGAAACCCTGGAAACAAAATAGATTGATCTCCTGGGGGTAATATTTAGGACAATGTTGCCAGAGACGTTTCATGCTGGGCCGTTGCCAATCCCGAAATTGCCAGAGTTAGTACAACAAGCTTGCAGAGGCGTCTCCATGGGAATAGCGTGAGATGAATAACAATCACTTGGCATTGGATACTAAAGTTTGGGAGATCTGAGAGCAAGTACGGAGCTTAAACAATACTTGTTAAGGAGAACGATGCGATGCCCCGGGGAAATCTGTTGTTTGAGGAATAAATTAATTTTCAAAATGTCATTAAAAGGGGATTGAAATGTGTTTTGGGAATACAATGATGTCAAACTTACACGTTAGAATACATTACAAGAGAGGAACATTGCAGACACGTTAATCAAAATAATCATTCAGACGAGTAGTACCAATAATAATAATAATCTCACAAACTGTTCATGAACATTAATTTTCATCTAACTCCTTTGGAACTATTAAGATTTTCCTCTAGCTCTTGACGTCTAGTTTCACAATTTTATATGAATAATCTTGCTTTTCGTATGTTTCAAAACGCAGGAAGTCCTACGTTTCAGGCAGTTACAAATATATTTGTCTTGGAGTATATGGACCAAAGATCTTACGTACGTTTTTTATTGGTTTTACCTAGCCCTTCATCCTCCTGGAACAAATGTTTTTTATTGAGTTACTTGACATTGCTACACCATTGTTGACTCCTTTCCAGACTGCAAATTTTTGCCATTCAACTTATAACCGCGTATGTTCTTTTCTGGAAGGGTATTTGTATCCATCGTGCCAACATACTAGCCATCGTTACATCGTGTGATAAAGTTACATTGCCTTGCTCTACAGCGTATATACAAATATAAACCTTAACCATCAATTTAAGGACGGATTTTCAGGTATCAGAAAGCTTTTAGCTTCTTCAAAGTGTAAGTATTTTTGTTTTCAATGAATTAATCGATTAAAATGTTACATTTTACATCGTTACGAAAGAATATCAAGAAATGTATTGGCTCGTCTGGAGGTTGCGAAAAAAAAAATGTTTACGGACGAGGAGAAGGGCTGTTATTAAAGCTGACAAGAGTGAAGAAACGAAAATGGATATTCAAGGAATAACGAACTACGTAGTCCGCCTACAGACTGTACAAAACAGCGAGGAGCCGTATTCACGATGTGCGGTTTCAGTAAGAACGTTACACGCTATATCTTAAACTGCTGCATCGATTTGTATGAGGAAGTAGAAATTCGTAATTTTGGAGAAAAAGGCAGAGAAGCCGCGCAGAAAAAGAGCCGTTAATACGGTCAGGCGCGTGCTACCTGCGTCAGCGCTGTAATGAGATTGCATGAGGGAAGGAACTTAGACGAAACTTACTGATGCATTACTATTCCATTTTCTGGAAGAAATGTTTCCAAAGTACATTTAGAAATTATCAATATTTCTTTGCACACCAATTCAAATTTCTTTATTGTTATTTAAAGAAGTAGTAAGTAAAGTATCTCAAATGCCAATGTAATTAAAATTATGCGGAAATTTGTAATTGATTTCAAGACCAATAAAATGAATAATGGAAACATCGTGAGTGATTATTTCATTAATTGGCAACGTATATTATGAACATTACGTATTTAAGTTATGAAAAATGGTTAATAATAACTTAAGGATGTGATACTCGTTCTCTTATGTGTTTTACACACGATGTAAACTAGGGTGAATCCTTGGGAATCAAAGTAAAAATAGGAAGCGCACTTCGTTCTTCCCTTTAAGGGGCTGCAGCGGCTCCCGCCCGCGTGCGGGCTGCCGAGCGCTTTCCCTTATTGGAAGGTGTGGGACTATATGTTTCCTGAGATGGCAAAAAACCTCTAAAAACATCGTAATAAAATTACATCGTGAGTGATTATTTATTGATTTCTGACTCTTTGATTCCCTAGGGTAGAATATGTTCATCTCGGAAGGTGACTGCGCTTCTCCCGTGCAGGAAGAAGGTAAACTTACAAGTCGGCTTGCGAATTGTGCCCTAATACCTAAGCTCCCGAAAGGTCTCTTGTAATGTGTGTTAGTGTTGTGCATGCATGTATGTGTATGTGTGTGTGCAAGTGTGGAAACAAGGTCAAAAGAGAGAAGCTTGCCCGCGGTTCGTAGCCTGTTTGTTAAGGTAGTGTTCCGGCAAATTTTCAATAAACGTTTATTCAGCATTGTAGAGATATGTTATTGGAACAATTCATACTTTTAAAAACAATATTTGAAGAAATTATTCAGTCTTCCTGGACAGTCAGCTTCCCAGCTTTCCTTGATAGTCACAAAAATATTAGAAAAGATTTTTTAGTCTTGAGAAAGCGAAGAAAAGTAGTGCGAAAATACCGGATTGGACAAGTACAACCCTACTCTTTGCAATATTATTTAACTTTCCTGGATTTGTTATGAGGAACAGAGGGGGTTTTGGAGAGTCAGGGTGTCAGCTTTCTGGGGTACGAAAATTGAAAAATTATTTGTATACTAAAGAGTATTGGATTATTTTCTGCGTTCTTATGTACCACAAGAAAAGCAATTCTGAGCCAAAAAAATAATCAAAAATAACATTTTCACCTTTGACTACTAAATACCATTTGTTACCATTAGAAACAATTTAGCAGACTTTACTTTACTTCAGTACATGGGAATGTTGATAAAAACGATGTTTACAAATTGAATATCTTGCCGAACCGACACCTTGAGTTTAATATCAAACAGTGTATTATTTACAATACGAGTTTGCAACTGAGTGTTGATGTACAAACTGTTCAATTTTTTATCAATTGCCTGTAAAGAAATAATACACATAATATGTAAGCAGGTAGTGTGTAAAGAAGGACATAGTAAGAATATACGAATACTGTAGTGTAAAACTTAAAATGTACCCTTACATTCCTTACGTATTTTTTTCAGGCGTTAAACTCATTTACAAAATAAAATGCCTCAGTTACGTGAAGCTACGGGATCCCATTCAAATTTTGCACCGGTAGCACGACGCCTCTGCCGCCCCTATGTCGTCTGCGCACACCCATGACCAGACGCAATGGCACGCAAACATCGTTTGAGGAACATTCTCGTGTACCGAACTGAGGTGTGGGTACTCACGTAAGTTTGGTAGTGTGAGTGACAGTTTGAGAGGTACTCACGTAAGATATCATGGGCAGGTTGAGCGCGGCGGCGAGGCGTCCCTCGTGCTCGCACGTCTCCTGCGGGCCCAGGAAGGCGTGCACGCCCGCGCGCCACAGCAGCGCCGTCTGGCGCAGGCTCTCGGCCTCCTCGCCGAAGGTCTCGGCCACGCGCAGCGCCAGGCGCAGGCCGCGTGCGCGCAGCGCCTCCCCGCGGTTCAGCTGCGCCAGCGCCAGCGACGCCGCGCCGCTGATGAGCAGCCCCGGCCGCGAGTAGCCGCGCGCGTCCCACGCGCGACGCTTCGACCCTGCAACACACGCACACACGGCAAATGACAGGTTGGGGAGGGAAAGAGCAAGGAGGCGCTGGAAGAGGACGGAATCATGTGGGCGAGATGAGAACAAAAGGGATGAAAATGTTAAGAATGTTAGAGGTCCAGGTGGAGGAAGAAGGGTATCAGAAGAAAAAGGTCTTAGAAGTACTGGATGAAGAGGGCGAGGTGATGGAAGGGACGACGAGGTGGAGGAGGAGGAGAAAGAGGACAGGGAGGAAGATGGTGGGGACGGTGAAGAGGGTGAAGTGGACGAAGAAGAGAAAGAAAACGAGGGCGAGGAGAAGGAAGATAACAAAGAGGGGGGAAGAGGAGGATGAAGACGACGTGAAGGAGGAAGATAACGAGGAGAGGGAAGAGGACGAGGACGAGGAAGAGGACGAGGAAGAAGAGGAGAAGGAAAAGTGTGAATAGAAGGAAGGGGTGAAGAAGAATGGCGAGAACGGGCAGGTGAAAGAGAATGGAGGCGAGAAGGGGGAAGAGTAAAAAGAGGAGGAAGAGGTTGAGATATAAGAAGAACACAAGGCGGAAGAGCCCGAGAATTAGATGTTACGGGAAAAGGGAAATGAAAAGGAGACGGGGAAAATGGCCAAGAGGAGAAATGTAGCAGAAGAGAAAAATGTAAATTGAAGAATGATTTGGACAAGCAGAAAGACATGAAGGACTAGAAGGACTACCTCAGAGAACAAGGAGATATCGCGATAGGATATTGACGAAAGTATGTAAACAAGAAGTTCGACGGCAGTGGTAATCGGAAGGCGGCAGACGAGAGCATGGTATATTGAAAATACGATGCAGACATCTTAAACAGGCAGAGATAGTGCTTACTAACGAGGTTAAAGAACAATATGAAAGCCTAAATTAGAAGGACGAAGGCAAAATATGAGACAAATGAGAGCAATCAACGACATGTGTAATTGTGCATAAACAGCAATTATAAAGTTTTACTTTTGAGGCATTTTCAACAATTCGTTTAAGAAATGCTGAAAATGCAACACATTTCATTACTAGGTGCCACGGAAAGTCCAATGTTTTTTTCTGCTTGAAGGGGGAACATGAATGTGCAATTGATCACTTCGGTAGGTGCATTTACCAGCTTCCCGAAAGAGTTTTTGACGTTTAAAAAAACAAAAATAGATAATTTCGAGAAATCTCTTGGAACGTTCTGGAAGGATTCTGAAATATAGTATGTTCTTCTCCATTAGACCTAGACATATCGAGTGACACCTTAGCCACGACTTCGGGCAAGAAGAGCCTAACCGTAAACGGACGGAAATACGGGGAAACTCATGTTACCCGATTAGTTACATACATAGTGTTGCAAGTGAAAAACATATTCTTTTTTTTCTCAATATCAATATACTGTGCAATCATATGCATTATTGTAAGTAGTTTTTTTTTCAAATAGTAAGCAGACTTCTAACAATTGCAGTCAATAACTTTTTTGATATCTAGGTACACAATCACTTCACGTCTTAATTCCCTCTCTTGAAAACGTTGTTTTTTAGAAAAATATTTACTGAGAAAATTCACAGGACACCTAGTCTAGAAAGTTCGAGTTGTAATTTCTATGGCTCGTGTGGTGTGATAAATGCAGTTGTTGAAGAAAACTTGCGAATTTCACACCTGTTGCGTCATCGCTCTATCTGCGTCAGAAATCTCTTTTCCCACTCACTCTGCCAGGCTGCCTACATCGTGAACTTCACTCTTTTCTTACTGTTGAGTTTTAACTTTTCAACTACAATTGTAGGAGTTGTAACATATTGATAATTTGTTGAAGTTTATGGCGATTTTTTTCTCTCACAAAAATAATTTTGAGTAGTATTGATTAAAATTAATTAGTTATAAAAAGAATATTGGTAAATCGTGGGAAAACGTATTGGATGATATATTGCTTTTTTTAATATGATTAAATAGGAATTTTCATTCTCAAAAGTTTGGTTGTTGCTACGTAAAAAATATACAACCATTCCCAGTGGAGAGAGTATTCAAACGTTTCCCTGTTGAAACGTTTAGGAACACTCAAGCCAGAGTATAATTTTCTGCGAATGAGACTTAGTATCAGATCAAGTTCACATCAACGGATTACTTCATATTGTTTTTAATATACAAAATGGGTATATGCCTATGTGTGTCAGTAGTACAAGAACATTTGAATCAATGAAGTTATTTTTCTCAAATATTGCATCAACACTTTTGAGAAGCTGAGAAAAACGAAGGGAGTTTACAACCCCTAAATATTACCCCAAATTTGGTAACAACACAAAGTCTTACAGCAAGTTGTATAAGTCGCAATGCGCCTAGATGATACTGTTGCCGAGAGTTGTCGGCGACATGGGCTTGAATGAGTCCTGGCGGAGTGAGAGGATAGAGGCACCACTGGGTCGGGTTGGACGGTCAGAGCGCCGAGGGCAGAGCTGGTGAAGCGGGCAGGGTGCGGGCAAAGCGGTCGGGGAAATAGTGTCGGATAGATCGAGCAGAATTAAAGGGGTTGGCCCAGTGGGAAGGGTGAGAGAAGCGGGCCCCGAGCGGGGAGGTAAATAATTACCAGGGCAAGGCCTGATAATCAACCAGTTGGAAGTAATAAATTGCAACGAGAGTTATAATTTTTTTTAATTTCAAAAACACAACAAATTAAGATCATTTAACATTTTAAGCGGTAAGCATCAAGTTTTTCTGTCAGTATTATTTTAAATTAACAATTACTGTCAGTTCCTTATGTTTGCAATATAAAAAGTCATTTTAAAAAGTGGATGCATGCGAAAATGAAATTTTTCTTCACGTGGACGCAGGCGCGGCTCGTCATTAAAGACTGTAAGGCGCAGCCTCCCCTATAAAAATCGCCGCCCAAAAGAAATTTACAAATACATTTTTAAATGAATTTATTTGTTAATAATGGATTTATGAGTTATATAACAATCATATAAAAAATTTTCTTTGTCGGTTCTTTAACGGCCGTCCGTAACGCATTTGAAGTTCTGGACAAGGAAGAGAAAAGCGTTAGGCTCCCACTTCGTTCTGTCATAAGGCCTGTGTAAAACGACGAGGCGTGATGTCATGCTTTCACTGCACGGGCCTAAGGGGGACCGAAGGCTGCGGGCTGGCAGCCTTTAAGCGTGGGCCTGGCATCTGAAGGGATGCTCACCAGGTAGCATTACTATGCAGCTAATAGTAATGCTATCTGGTGAGCACTTCCTTCATTACTATGCAGCAGCTAGTTCTAGCACGGTGTAAGATCTATCTTATTATAATTAATCTTATATAATTAATCCGTGGTTCAAGAATACGGAACAAAATTTTCGCAGAAGCGGAGTAGGTAACAGTTTGCCGATTGATTAGCAATCCAGAATTACGAACAATATATTTTCATTTTGTTGGAACTTAAAGCGCTTTTGTTTGAAATTACCTCAAGAGTGAGGAGTACGGACAGCAACGTGGGATAAGTGTCGAGCAGCAGCAGCTGAATTATTTTGGAAATTCTCTCGATCGCAGGGGACCACGTAAGCATACACTGTTGTGGAATGGAAGTACATTAGATACGTAACAATCCTGTACTTACCAGTGAGATACCCGATCAATATCTCGCGCGGCTGCGGGAAGGCAGTGGATCCGTCTGGGCCGAGGCGCCGGCCGCGAAGGCGACCTCTGTGGCGAGCGGGTCTTGGGGCGCAGGGTAGCTGCTTCGCTCGAGAGCGGTGGACATCGGCGGCAGCGACAGCGGCAGGACGCACGCCGCACAAAACACGAGTGCGCAGAAGGTCATCTGAAAAAGTAAGAAAACACGGTCACATTAGATGTTGACTCACAACTATCCCAAGGAACCAAGCGTTACCCAGGTATTTATTTTTCATAATCGTATATTGTACAGGAAAAGAAATTCATTAGTCTTCTGGCATAAAATGAGGTAATATTGGGGTGTTTTTTTGCCACCTCGAACGGTAAGCACTATCGATCTTCTGTTCATACGCAGTTCAAGTTTCGCATCACTTCAGTGCATCTGCGCATGCGCAGAAGATCGATAGTGCTTAACATTCGAGGTGGCAAAAACTCCCTAATATTTCCATCCCCGTCAGGGTCCTATCCACTCTGCTCAACCCTCTCCCCTCCGTCCCGCCGCTCCGCTCCGATATATACCTTTCTTACCTCCTTCGCTCCACTCCGATCCTCTCCGCTCCTACCTACTGGGCTCGTTCCGCTCCTCTCCGATCCCGTTCCGGCCAGAACCGCTCCGCTCTGCATCGCCCCGCCCTGCTCTCCCCGACTCGCTCCGCTGCAACCCCCTGCGCTCCGACCCGTTCTTTTGTCCGATCCGAATCGGACACGGCGATATGGATCAGATACCGGCTGCTCTGATCGGCATTTTTGCGTTTTCCTCGATCCATATCAGGCGAATACCTTAACAGACGGGCCTCGGAATATTTGCTTCCTTTCTATCCTCCTTACCCCTTACAAGAACACTTGCAACAATTAGATACTCCACAAAGCAAGAGAGCAGTGTGGCCCGTAGAGCTTGTCCTAGCTTACGTGTGTCAGTAAAACGTAAAATGAGGCCAGACCTTCTAATAAATTACAAGTTTTAACTTGTGTACGAATGATTTTGTTTCTTACCTTAAAGACATGTTGAAACAAGCTCAAATATAATGTATTATTTTATAATCATTATATATAGGGTGGACCACCTAAGTTGTCCACAGCAAATATCCTGAAAACGGTGCGAGGTATCGAGATGCTATTTGTGCCATGTTGCAGATGATGGGGCAAGTAACATATTTCGTTTCGTTGGTCACGTATGCAACTTTAGAGATATTGACACAACTTTGATTATTTAAATGGAAGTATATACGTATTTTTTCTCCATCTTGCTAAAGATCTTTCAAAATGCAATTCAATGATATAAATATTGTTAATATTTGAAAAGTATTTGTTGCAAAAACAGTGCAATTTGAACTTGGTAAATGGCATGCTGCAGCGCGCAATGACAGCTGACCTTGCTGATATCCTGTACGTGAGTCGACGCACCTTGTCGGAAAACAAGAATACTCTAACAGCCTAGCTGTTCTCAGAATCGGTCCACGCAGATCACAACCGCAACTCCAGCCCACGACGCCATGCTTCTCGGATTTTATTTCAACATGCAATCAACTTGATACATTATTTTACTAAGACTCAGCAAAAGTCTTAATTTTCAATTTACTGTGTATTAGCTGTATTATACTGTGTATGTAGCAGCCCAAAACAGTGTAATTGCAACTTATTAAAATCAATTCTCATTGGCTGAAAATCCTACTGCCGCGGATGCTACTTCGCAGTGACGTAACGAACCAGTGTCAGTCTGACTCTGAAATTCTTACGAGGCGCACCCGTGTCTCACCGGTCCGCACTCAACTGTATCTGTATTCTCTTTTATGTCATCTTCACCACAATGTTTTAGTGCGTATGTGCAAGATCTGTTAAATGAGGTATTTTATCCATTTAGAACGCTCCACGAGAACTGAACTAGTTACAAATGAGTGTATCGTAACTTTCTAACGTGTGTTACACGATGCCTCACAATCCTTGCTGGAACTCAAACAGTGTATGTTAATTCACGACTAACTTGTAAGGTGCGTGTGTAGAGCATCTTTTTTATGTGTAACTTAGTATATTTATGCTACAAATCTGTTGCCAATCAATTGCACCAATGACTGTGTTGGAACTATTTTTACATGTGTTGTGCAAAGTCTCGTGATTCTATTGTCTGAACTTCATAAACAGTGAATATGTATGCCAATGCTCTTTTAATATCACTTCGTGTGGTTATTCCAAGACAGTATCAGTGTAGCCTACATGTTATGATGTATGTATTGGCACAAAATGTTAATTACGGGGATCACTTATGTTGTGCACCGTAACAACCAACATATCGCTTGCTATGCAGTCTGCATGGAGAGGTTATATGTTAATTCCCAGCAGTGCAGCAATTTCTTTCTGCGCCGTCTAGTCTGGTGCGTCCGCACGAGCTCCGCCGAACGGGTGACGTCATTGGGTCACAATGTGTGACCCCTCTTTTCTCGATTGCCGACGAGAGACAGTACAACGTGCGTGTGCTTATGATTCACTTAAGCGTATGCACAATATCTTCAACATTGCTGACTTCCCTTTCAGCTTCATCAGTATCTGTTGTACTCAATGTATTGTGCCGAGGTAGTTTCGGAATTTTTATACATACCTGCGCACGGAATGTGTATTTTTTGGGAGTTATTCATACTCTGAATACATCTTCAGAGTATTCCACCTATTTGCAAAATTATTTATTAAGAATTTCCCGAGTATTTCCAGTTCGTTATCGGTGAAGGCATTTTGAGTAGGACATTCCACACCAGGATTGTGGCGTATTATATTAATGAATTCTTTGTGTTGAATTCCAAAGAGGAGAGTAATTCCAGTGTGCATTTTCTTTTCCGAAAACACTAGGGATGTTTATGGTTAAGTGATGTCAATAACTGAAGTGGTATACAAATTAAGAGATTTTGTGAATTCCGCTTTCTGACTACATCCAGAAATGGGATTTCTATTTAATGAACGACATCACAATATACGCATTAGAAATTTCTTTGTACCCAGGATACCCAGGATAGATGTAATTAATTAATTAATCAATTAATTATCTTTCATGTTTTACAATACCTTCTAATGGCTAATATTATTACGTTTTATAAATTTACGTTTTATTTTTCACAAAATAACAATTTTGTGAACACTCTGAATGCCTATATTATTAAAATAGCTGATGAACCCTGCGATGCCGGGCATTTATTAACCATAATAGTCTATTAGACGGAAAATAGGTAAAATCTATACATGGTGGACCCCTACCTTACCTTACCCTTCCACTTCCTTCCTGTCCTGCAATTCTCGCCGCACCCTCCCCCAGTTTCACCTTCAACTCCCTAACACTGCACCTCTCCGCTCCAACCTGCCTCACTCGGTCCGCTCTCCCACGTTTACTAGGACCATTGGTGCTACCACCACAGTTTCTATGGGCTTACGCCTATAAAACACATACATTGTCGCATACGGTATAATTCCACTAATGTTTTGAACAATTATTCTGAACCAAATTGCACTGTTGGAAAGATTCAAAATGCATTTAGTAGGAAGTTTAATGGTCTTTCAGAAAAACTGCATTCACTTTGGTGTATTCACTCGCTATTTTTGAGATACCTGCCAAAAACAGGAAGAGTGAACACATGCATTTTACTTTAAGGAGAAGGAAAAGACGTAGGGACATTTTCACTAAATATCATTTTCACGTTTTTTCTCTTGTTTTGAATGTTACGAGTACATTTCATGAGAAAAGGTACAAACCAGTAGATTTGTTTGAATAAACAAACAACCTTGCTTTATATAGCCGAAAATAATTTGAAAAAAATGGGTTTAAGTTATGCCTGACAAAACATTCTACTTTTCAATGAAAACCGCGTCGAAATCTGTTCAGCCGTTCCAAAGATTACTTCGGACAAAGAGAGAGAAAAGTTGTAAAAATAGTTGAATTGTTTTTATATCGTGTAAATATTGACACGGGAATAAAAAAGCAGTTATATTTGAATTACAGACACTCCCATTTTATTTATACAGGAGATAACGATTCATTTTTAGATACAAGACCACTATTAACATTATTAAAATGAGTAAAATATTATCAATGTTTAACAATTCGATAACTTCATAATCAGATCATGATCAGAGAAAAATGTCTTATGGAGATTTAACATTAAAAACATTCACGAGATGCATTTAATACGGAGAACTTTCAAAACGTATGTTTCGTCATTTGTGTAATTTGAAGGGAGATTGAAAAATGGAAATCCGAAAGTATTTATTTGCAAAGACCTCATGCGTTATCCAAAACAAATTTAGTACAGAGTATTTCTAAAAAAAATATTTCTGTAAGAAATTTCTCCTAAAATAAGTCACAAGGGTTTATAAAAAAGTTAGCGTTACTACAGTTTCACTTCCATAGAGTCAGCATGGATAATGTTTAACATATATTGCTGAAAATTGCATAAAATGACAAATTAGCAAATAAATCCTTACCAGAAATGTTTTTGAGTTTTCATCATTGAATTACTTTTTTATGGTAATGCGATTAATTCGTTATCAGACTTAGAAATAAATAAAGAGGAAGTAAGTCTCTTCTCCAATGGAAAGTAATTTATTGATGATAGTAAATATTTGTCTTCCGGCATGTGTGCATCGCAAAGAAATCATTGTCGAAAATATTCAAGGAAAAAGATTACACAATATATAATGCCTCGTTTATATCTCAAGAAATATGAAAATAAACAGTTATTTTAAATGTTCATAATGTCTCGTTAATTACGTTTCAAATTTGAGTAAAATGTTAAATTTAGAAATTTGTTGATTGTTTTGTGTAACCTTTAAGTGGCCCATTAACATACGCAAGATTTATATGGCATTATTTCCTGCGGGGCATGATTGGGATGAATAATTATTCCAATTAATAATTATTATAGTCGCAGTCATCAACGGATATGAAATCTTAAATGGTTGTAATAGAAGGTGATGCTGTCGTGTAGTAAGTAAACTAATAATCGAATAATTTAATAAAGGAGCGGAGGAATAGAAATGTAGAGAAAGAATGAGAGGAATAGAGAAAATATGTGAGGGAGAGAATGAATGAATGATGGAGAAATAATGAAAGAATGAGAGGGAGAGAATGAAAGAATGAGAGGGAGAGAATGAAAGAATGAGAGGGAGAGAATGAAAGAAAGAAAGATGCCAACTGCACAAACAAGAGAGATTACAAAGTAAATCAATGGAAGCAGAACCTAATGAAGAGAGTTAAAAGAACGAAGCAGCATGTGAGGGAAGAGTATCGCTGAGCTAACGCCAGGGGCGCGGACGGCGTTTGGGATCGACGGCGTGTTGTTATGAACAGCAGATGCGAATTTCATTTCCCCCACTCGCTTCTCTCGGCTACTACCAAGCGGATTGTCACGTGCACTATGTACATTCTAGGCGGCTAGAAGAAAGGACAAAATAATAGACTCATCATGAAGGAAAAATAATACCGAAGACAAAATGAAATCAATGAAAGTATAATGTAGTATGAGAGAAAGTAATACAAAGAATGAGGTTACGAATTGTCTTATAATACGAAGGAGAAATATCATTTCGGTGAAATAGAATTATGTACAAAAATAAAAAAAAAGAGAAGAGAACCTCGAAGGAAAATTGAGTTTGCCTCTGAAATGCATTTCTGGTCACAGAATAAACAAGACGTAGCAGAAAAACAGAAGCTGAAGAGTTAAAATGGGGAGAAAAGAAAAGCAGGAGCGCCACAAATTAGAAAGGCATGACATTTTAATTTCTTTGGCCAACTCGGTTCATTAAAAGTACTCATGTCAACATTTAATTACTATTCAAATTAAAAACGTTTAAGGAATGATACGACACAGAGTTAATGAAGAAATTGCAGAAATTTTAAAATTGCAAAAATATTGTATAAAATCCACTTTGCCATTATCAATATTTCTTAATAAACTCTTGTCGGTAAAAATTATAATTGAAAACGAACAAATTTTACAAATAAAAAACTTTTACATGCAATAGAGTGCTATACTTTCCTGCAATTCGTCAAATTTATATCAAATATATAAAGATAAGAAAGTGATATATATCGAATTATTCCAGTATTTTTATGAAACATTTTAATGTTGAAAGAAATTAGTATATTTTTTTGTAAAGCACTCCAAAATATAGTGGCTATTAATACACAAATAGTTTAAAAAACAAATTGATATTAGGTTTCAGCTAATGAACAATATTCTGGGGTAATTTGCAACTTGTGCTGATGTAGGTTTTAAAAAACTTATTCAAGTCGGCATCGCAGCTTTTTATGTGGCGTCAGCCGGACAGCCGAGAGCATTCGTGTAACTTGGGCCGCGGAAGTCTTCGGCATTATTTCTTTGATTTCCATCAACATAAAGAGAACCTTTTTTGTTGCATTTTGTGAGGGCATGTGCCGTGCATGTGCCGTGCACGTGCCGTTAATGTGCTGCATTTTATGCATTTCATAAATTAACGTGCCGTTAATGTGCCGTGAACGTGCTGTGCATGTGCTATGTATGTGCTGTGCATGTGCTATGCATGTGCTGTGCATGTGCTATGCATGTGCTACGCATGTGCTGTGCATGTGCTGTGCATGTGCTATGCATGTGCTATGCATGTGCTGTGCATGTGCTATGCATGTGCTGTGCATGTGCTATGCATGTGCTACGCATGTGCTACGCATGTGCTACGCATGTGCTACGCATGTGCTACGCATGTGCTATGCATGTGCTATGCATGTGCTATGCATGTGCTATGCATGTGCTATGCATGTGCTATGCATGTGCTATGCATGTGCTATGCATTTCATAACTTTTCACGCGCCCCCACTCCTGTGTTGGCGTGACCTTCATACTATTATCCCTTGATACCCGCTAGTCCAGGTATCAGACAAAACCTACACAAATTATTTGATAAAATAACTTTTGATTTTGACAATCGTCGAGACAACTTATTAAACAATTAAAAAAGAAATACATCCGTTTGCTGTATGAGAATTTTGCTTCTAGTGATTCATTGAGTAGGGTTTCTACTCAATGAATTATTAGAATCAAAATTCTCATGCAACAAACGTGGCATATTCGTGAAATGACCTCGCAGGAAGAACACAACAGCACTCGGATGTTAAAAATGTGTACAATTCAAATGAAAACGGACCGTAAAGTGTGTTTAAAAATGTATTTCATTCAAGAACTCTAAAAAAATTACACTGAAGTAAACAGATTCTGTTTTTGTAATTATTAAATGGAATTAAAATATTGTGGCTAATTTTAGGAATAACGTAAGTCAGTTAACAGTAACGTTTGGTCGGAACAGAAGAGTTTTAATATATAATTATGTCACAAAAAGTATGTCACTTTTTAGAAGTTCTGTTCCAAATACTCTGCAGAATCACTTGACTTATGATAAATCTGCCTTACACGATTCATAGACAAACAGAAATTGTGGCTGTACAAAGAACACAAAATAACAAAATTCTGAATTATATAAGCTGTTCCTAAAATAAACTATAGTTTTGTAACAGTTATTAAAATAACAAACTCATAATGATTTACCTAACAGTTATTCCTAATGATATGAAGCGTATGAAACTCTGATTACATAATCAAATTTGTCTTTGATGTCAAAGTTAAAATCCAAAACTTTGCAGTTTTGCGCGGAGTGGAACTCGCTTGTGAAACTATTTCAGGCGCTCTTGCTTGAGGGTTAAATCGATAACCCAGAAGTATTTGCAACTGTCATGGAGCAACTTGTTTTCCTCACAACCTACGCATAAACACTT